>CAWUFW010019053.1:0-200063 GCA_963921515.1 Calotriton arnoldi | reverse complement strand
GTACTTCGTTCAGTTGCACGTATTGCTAACAGCCGGGAATGCACTTTTTGGTAAAAAAACACATTCCTTCCTCCTAATTAATCAAATAAACGTCTCACTGAAGAACAGGGGCCAGCTTCGATCGGTAAACAGCCGTTACAACGACTTTTTTACTTTGCGATACCATTACAAAGCATGCATTACCACGCATGCGTTGTACATCACGAAGTCATTACTACGCATTTTTTAGAACGCATGGTCATTTACCACGCATGCCTTTACAACGAATTTTGTTGTAAAGGTATGTATGGTAAATGACCATGCGTTCTAAAAACATGTAGACGATCCATGTCGTTGTAAGGAAACAGAGGCTGTTCTATTTCCTCACAGCGACGTGCACCGCCCCTCAGAGACGACGTGAAGCAGGAACCACGAGGAAAGAGGAACCACGAGGAGTGAGAGGTAAGGGGGATTGGGCATGGGGTGGGGATTTCTTTTCTAGGGTTTAGGGTAGTGCAGTGGTGTTTGGGTGGTGTAGGGGGTCGTGCTGGGGGTAGTGCAGTGGTGTTTGGGTAGTGTAGGGGTCGTGCTGGGGGTGGTGTTTTAGGGTTTAGGGTAGTGCAGTAGTGTAGGGGTCGTGCTGGGGGTAGTGTTTTAGGCTTTAGGGTAGTGCAGTGGTGTATGGGTAGTGTAGGGGGTTGTGCTGGGTTAGTGGTTTAGGGTAGTGCAGTGGTGTTTGGGTGGTGTAGGGGGTCATGCTGGGGGGTAGTGTTTTATGGTTTAGGGTAGTGCAGTGGTGTTTGGGTAGTGTAGGGGGTCGTGCTGGGGGTAGATTTAGGGTTTAGGGTAGTGCAGTGGTGTTTGGGTAGTGTAGGGGGTAGTGCTGGGGTAGTGTTTTAGGGTTTAGGGTAGTGCAGTGGTGTTTGTGTAGTGTAGGGGGTAGTGCTGGGGGTAGTGTTTTAAGGTTTAGGGTAGTGCAGTGGTATTTGGGTAGTGTAGGGGTTCATGCTGGGGGTAGTGTTTTAGGGTTTAGGGTATGGCAGTGGTGTTTGGGTAGTGTAGGGGGTCGTGCTGGAGGGGTCGAGTTAGGGTTTAGGGTAGTGCAGTGATGTTTGTGTTGTGAGGGGGTCGTGCTGGGGGTAGTGTTTTAGGGTTTAGAGTAATGCAGTGGTGTTTGTATAGTGTAGGGGGGTTTAGGGTAGTGCAGTGGTGTTTGTGTAGTGTAGGGGGTAGTGTTTTAGGGTTTAGGGTAGTGCAGTTGTGTTTGTGTAGTGTACGGGGTCGTGTTTTAGGGTATAGGGTAGTGCAGTGGTGTTTGGGTAGTGTAGGGGGTCATGCTGGGGTTAGTGTTTTAGGGTTTAGGGTAGTGCAGTGGTGTTTGGGTAGTGTAGGGGTCGTGCTGGGGGTAGTGTTTTAGGGTTTAGGGTAGTGCAGTGGTGTTTGTGTAGTGTGGGAGGTCATGCTGGGGTAGATTTAGGGTTTAGTGTAGTGCAGTGGTGTTTAGGTAGTGTAGGGAGTCGTGCTGGGGGTAGTGTTTTAGGGTTTAGGGTACTCCAGTGGTGTTTGTGTAGTGTAGGGAGTCGTGTTGGGGGTAGTGTTTTAGGGTTTAGGGTAGTGCAATGGTGTTTGGGTAGTGTAGGGGGTCGTGCTGGGGTAGTGTTTTAGGGTTTAGGGTAGTGCAGTGGTGTTTGTGTAGTGTAGGGGTCATGCTGGGGGTAGTGTTTTAGGGTTTAGGGTAGTGCAATGGTGTTTGTGTAGTGTAGGGGGTAGTGTTTTAGGGTTTAGGGTAGTGCAGTGGTTTGTGTACTGTAGGGGGTCGTGCTGGGTTCTAGTGTTTTAGGGTTTAGGGTAGTGCAGTGGTATTTGTGTAGTGTAGGGGGTAGATTTAGGGTTTAGGGTAGTGCAGTGGTGTTTGGGTAGTGTAGGGGGTCGTGCTGGGGGTAGTGTTTTAGGGTTTAGGGTAGTGCAGTGGTGTTTGGGTGGTGTAGGGGTCAACCAACATGAATTTGTCCTTGTGTGATGTAACCAATGCTCATGTAAAGCACTCCAATACCTGACCAGTCTGCACTATATAAAACTGCAAAAAACAAAAATAAAAAGTGTTTTGCACACTTCTGTCATTGGGCTATACGTGGGCTATCTCTTGGTGATATTTGTGCTACATTTAGGCTCTTTTTTTCTCTGGTGGCCATCTTGGGAGACTTATTTGTTATGAAGTTTCCTAATTTCCTCATTTACTACAGTCTCCTCAGTAGGAAATGCTTTCAGTTTTTACTTTGATTCCATCAAGAAGGCATTCAGATGTGTCACACATTTGCCATAAATTCAGAATGTAAGCACTCTAGTTGTTCATTAGATCACTGTAGTAAAGCTACTGCTCACCAAGGAGTTAACTGGAAGTCTACTGCTGGTATTGAAAGTGATTGTTTCAGTCTGCATGTCAGAATTTTCTAATGAAATGGAAGAGGATTTGAGATCTCACTTAAAACATGTCCTAATTTTTCTTTCTACAGCACTAACCATAATTTCTATGGCAAAATGAACCCCTCATTTTGTTCCTTTTTAAATTAAATGTTTTAAGTGTTACCAGTTTATTCCAATCAAGATGGCTTCAGGTGTGCCATACTTTTGTCATAAGTAAGGCTGTTAGCACTCTAGTTGTTCTTTAGAACACTCTGGGATGCTGCAGTAGTACACAAAGGAATCAACTGACAGTCTCTGCCATTGTTGGATGTACATGTTTTACTGAGAATGTCAGACTTCATTCTCACATGACTGAGAAAGATAATGTGAATTTAAAGAAAATATGCTCTCATTTTAGCTTCTGGAGCACCTTCCAAAACTGTATGGGACAAGCATGTGAAAATAGTTCTCTCAAACATGATTCATGATATCCCAGCAGAAGGTTTTTCACAGGGTAAAATCACCTTAGAACACACCACAATTCCTGAAATTAGTATGGTTCCATCAACAAATGAATTCTAATGTAACTAAAGTCTGTTATCACCCTTTATAGTTCTCCTTTTGGTAAACCTCAAAATCTTCGATTCACTACAATGCATTTCAATGGGGTACTATCATTTATATTGGTCCCAAGATGGCTGCCAGCAATTCCAGGATGAAGTGCTGACAGCCAATCAGATCTCATGATGACGTGTGGTTAGGCTCCGCCCAGATATATATGTGTTTTTACTTTTGATTTTCTCAGCAACTACTGAACGGATTTACACCATTTAACAAAAGGGTTCTTTCTGAACCAAGAACTACCTCTTTGCCAAATTTGGTGTAATTCCGTTCAGCAGTTCGGGCTGTAGCCGTGGCTAAATTTTCCTATGGGAAAATGAATGGGGAAAACACGTTTTGGGACCCCCTTTTTCTCAGCCCCGCTTGACGAATCACCCGAAACTTTCAGGGTAGGAGCGGACCGGAGCGGGCTATAAAGTTTGAAAATTTCGCGAAGATTCGTCAACGGACGCAAGAGTTATTTCAAATAGAATGTTGCGGATTTCCTATGGAAAATAGGTCCTAACTAGAACTATCTACTGGCGACCGCCAGTAGATAATATATATATATATATATATATATATATATATATATATTTCACTGAAAAACCGTAGGTTTCAGGCACGTTATAGTTACAAATTAGCATTTTAAAAACCTTTGAAATTCACTGAAAAAACCATAGGTTTCAGACACGTTATAGTTAGAAATTAGCATTTAAAAAACCTTTGAAATTCACTGAAAAAACCATAGGTTTTAGGGACAGTTATAGTTAGTTGGACATTGCACTCGTACAAAACCCGTGAAATTCCCCGTTATAGTTAGTTCAGCTAACTATAACTCGCGCCCCGCATTGCACTGCTGATGACGTCACATATTACATCACTCATGACATGGTCAGTGACATCACTGATGACATCACTGATGACATCTCAAATGACATCACTGATGACATCATCCAGTGACTGTGTGTTTCTGTAAAGTTTAAATATGTTTAGTATATATAGGGAAAGGCGTATTGAAGAATGAGTGGGTGTATAAGTGTCTGAATGGATGATTTAGTACGTGCGTGACTGACTCTACAAGTGAGTGATTAAACGTATCTTACTGAATGCATGGGTTAGTGACTAAACTGTGTGAATGTCTGTATCCGTCTGTTGGTGTGTAAGTGGATGCATGGATTTGCGAATAGCTACATGAGTGTCTATATGGGTTATTGATTGGTTCTATGAGTATCTGTATGGGTGCCTGAGTGTTTGTGTGGATGGGGTGTGTGCGACTGTGCATAGATGTGTGAGTGGGTGATTCACTGGGTGGATGGTTTCAAGAGTGCATCTGTGATAGACTGTATGGGTGGGTAAGTGTGTGTAAGAGTGTGTTAGTGAGTGAATGTATGTCCCAGTTGTACATGTGTGAGTAACTACATATGTGAAAGGCAGTATATATGTGTATTGGAGTACATAAATAGCTATAAGCGAGAGTGAGTGATTGTGATAGTGGCTGTATGGATGAGTGTGTGCTTGTATCAGTGATTGTATAAGAGCGTAACAATGTGCTAGTATTTGTATGATTAAGTGAGCTGGTGTGTGTATAACTGTATAGGTGAGTAAATGGCAGTGTGTTTAATTATTTGCATGACTGACTAGGTGTGTGAGTACCTCTATGGATGAGTGGCGGTGTTTGAGTGTCTATATAGGAGTAAGAGTGCATATGATAGTCCTGTACTGAGTGACCATAAGTATGAGTGACTGTACGGGTGAGTGAGTGGATGTGTGTGTGTAGACCTAAGAATCAGTGAGTGGGTATGTAGTTATTGGTGTTGGAGTGTCTATGGTTTTGCGAATGGCACTCTGTAATTTAGATTGGGTGTATCAAAGGTTATATTAGGGTGTGAGGAGCTGCATCAGATTATCACGTGGATGATGTCATCAGTGATGTCATTTGAGATGTCATCAGTGATGTCATCAGTGATGTCACTGACCATGTCATGAGTGATGTAATATGTGACGTCATCAGCAGTGCATTGCGGGGCGCGAGTTGTAGTTAGCTGAACTAACTATAACGGGGAATTTCACGGGTTTTGTACGAGTGCAATGTCCAACTAACTATAACTGTCCCTAAAACCTACGGTTTTTTCAGTGAATTTCAAAGGTTTTTTAAATGCTAATTTCTAACTATAACGTGTCTGAAACCTATGGTTTTTCAGTGAATTTCAAAGGTTTTTAAAATGCTAATTTGTAACTATAACGTGCCTGAAACCTACGTTTTTTCAGTGAATTTCAAAGGTTTTTAAAAGACAATTTTTAAATGTATTAATTTTTATATTAATTTTTTTCATACTGATTTACTACATTTTTAAAAACAATTTCTTTTACATATTTTATTTTTTAAATTACATTGTAATTACATTATACATTACAAAAAATACTTTCTCAGAATGAATTACTTTAGTTTAAATACTTTGCACATAGGCAATAGACTTTTAAGTACAGTAGTTACAGTTGTTGCAATGGGCAACACATTTTCAAACACAATGCAACATTCAGCTCAATGTGAATTTCTAGTTAAATGCAATTAGTTACTTTATGGATTACTTTTTCTAACCACAGGACTGGATCCTAGATTCAGTCCTGGTACATCTCCTGTAAACAGTTGAGTAAAAGCGTTTTGGTTACAGTCGTGATTTTTAAGGAATATTATTGTATTTTAAAAAGTTGACACTTAGAAACTTTTTCTCATAGAATCACCAATGTTATCCTACGGAAGGAAATTCACTTAGCAGGTAAAACTGTTATCGTTACTTTTTCTTACTCAGTGTTGGATCCTGGATCCAGCACTGGTGCATCTCCTGTAAACAGTTGAAAGAATGCGTTTAAGTCATACAGGCGATTTTTAAGGAATATTTGTAGTTTGTGAAAATCGACACTTTGAAACTTTTCTGCTGAAAACCAGACAATGGATTCCTATGGAAGAAAATATAAGTTACTGGTAAGTACGGTTAAAATTACTTTTCAGGACCAGTACTGGGCTGAAAGATACAGCACTGAGGTCTCTCCTTATAACAGGTGAGTAAATCGGAATTCGTATTTCGGCTGATTTTAGAGGAATATTTGTATGTTTCAAAAATCAACACTTAGAAACTTTTTCAGCAAAAAGCAGGCAATGATATCCTATGGAAGGAAATTCAAGTTACTGGTAAGTACGGTTAAAATTACTTTTGAGGATCAGTACTGGGCTGAAAGATGCAGCACTGAGGTCTCTCCTGATAACAGGTGAGTAAATCCGAATTCGTATTTCGGCTGATTTTAGATGAATATTTTAAAGTTCCAAAACTCCACACTTAGAAGAATTTCCAAGTGAAACCAGTCAATGTTAGCCTATGGAAGGAAATTCAAGTTACCGGTAAGTACGGTTAAAATTACTTTTCAGGACCAGTACTGGGCTGAAAGATACAGCACTGAGGTCTCTCCTGATAACAGGTGAGTAAATCGGAATTCGTATTTCGGCTGATTTTAGAGGAATATTTTAAAGTTCCAAAACTCCACACTTAGAAGAATTTCCAAGTGAAACCAGTCAATGTTAGCCTATGAAGGAAATTCAAGTTACCGGTAAGTACGGTTAAAATTACTTTTGAGGATCAGTACTGGGCTGAAAGATGCAGCACTGAGGTCTCTCCTGATAACAGGTGAGTAAATCGGAATTCGGATTTTGGCTGATTTTAGAGGAATATTTGTATGTTTCAAAAATCAACACTTAGAAACTTTTTCAGCAAAAAGCAGGCAATGATATCCTATGGAAGGAAATTCAAGTTACTGGTAAGTACGGTTAAAATTACTTTTGAGGATCAGTACTGGGCTGAAAGATGCAGCACTGAGGTCTCTCCTGATAACAGGTGAGTAAATCGGAATTCGTATTTCGGCTGATTTTAGAGGAATATTTTAAAGTTCCAAAACTCCACACTTAGAAGAATTTCCAAGTGAAACCAGTCAATGTTAGCCTATGGAAGGAAATTCAAGTTACTGTTAAGTACGGTTAAAATTACTTTTCAGGATTAGTACTGGGCTGAAAGATGCAGCACTGAGGTCTCTCCTGATAACAGGTGAGTAAATCAGAATTCGTATTTCAGCTGATTTTAGAGGAATATTTGCACAATGGTGAAGGGAGGGGCGGGGCCTGAGGTGACATCTGTGCAAACGCGCCCGTGGCGCGTTTTAAGTTGGGGGATTAAGTCCCCTTGAATCATGAGGGTCCCTACGGGCCAACTAGCCCACCAGGAACCTCCAGTATGCGCCAGGGGCTGCGTTGCAGAGACATGTACAGAGGCCACACCCCTTTTACACCTCTCTGCAACGCAGCTCTGTGGCGCTTTCTGGACGTACCTGTTGGGCTAGTTGGCCCCCAGGACCCTCAGGATTGAAGAGGATTTAATTCCCCATCTTAAAACGCGCCACGGGGCCTGTTTGCACACATGTCACATGAAGCCCCGCCCCTCCCTTCACCACTGTGCAAACGCGCCCCGTGGCGCGTTTTAAGTCGGGGGATTAACTCCCTTGAATCCTGAGGGTCCCTGGGGTGCAACTAGCCCACCATATACCTCCAAAGCGCCATAGAGCTGCGTTGCAGAGAGGTGTAAAAGGGCGTGGCCTCTGTACACCTCTCTGCAAGGCAGCCCCTGGCGCATACTGGAGGTTCCTGGTGGGCTAGTTGGTCCCAGGGACCCCAGTATTCAAGGGGAATTCGTTCCTCCTCTGCAAACGCGCCAGGGGCGCGTTTGCAGAGTGGTGAAGGAAGGGGGCGGGGCCTACGGGCCCGATCGTTTTTTTTTGTTTTTTTCCCTCTGAAGGGGGCCATGTGGCCCCTTCCTTTTTCCTATTTTTAGGCCCTGGGGACCCCATCCCCCAGGGCCTTACCCCTTTTTAAATTAAAATGAAATAAAAAAACGGGAAGGGGGCCGCGTGGCCCCCTTCCCTGGGCCTGTATTGGCCCCCGGGGACCCCATCCCCCGGGCATGGCCTCATTTTTTTATTTGGAGGGGGCTGCGTGGCCCCCTCCTCAGGCCATTTAAGGCCCCGGGACCCAATCCCCGGGCCGGCCTTCCACTTTTTTTTTTTTTTAAACTTTTTTTACTTTGGGGAGGGGGCTGCGTGGCCCCCTCCGTGGCCACTTATGGCCCCGGGGACCCCATCCCCGGGGCCTGGCCTCTCGTTGGGGACTGTGGGGGTCCCCAAACCCCCACAGTCCCGCCCGGCTCCCCGTGTCCTACGGAGCCGGCATAGCGTACACATGGGGAGCAGCTAACATGCTGCTCCCCATGTGGAAAGCAGTCGGCTTTGGATATTGGAAGAGAGAGCAGGTTTCCCTGCTCTCTCTTCCAATATCCAAAGCAAGTTTGCAATGGGGGTGGCGGTCCCCAGGGCCACCACAGGCTCCAGGAGGGGGGCCGCGCGGCCAGTAGATAGTTATAGTTACAACCTATTATCCATAGGAAATCCGCGACATTCTATTTGAAATAACTCTCTTGCCGGTTGACGTATCTTCGCAAAATTTTCAAACTTTGTGGGGCGCTCCGGTCCGCTCCTACCCTGAAAGTCTCGGGGATTCGTCAGCGGGGGCCGAGAAAAAGGGGGTCCCAAAACGCGTTTTCCCCATGCAATTTTCCATAGGAAACTTTAGACACGGCTACAGCCCGAACTGCTGAACGGAATTACACCAAATTTGGCAAAGAGGTAGTTCTTGGTTCAGAAAGAACCCTTTTGTTAAATGGTGTAAATCCGTTCAGTAGTTGCTGAGAAAATCAAAAGTAAAAAGATAGTGATATCTATGGCCGAGTAGGGTCCGCGTACCCTCAGCGCACCCTGCGCGCACCGTCCCGATCACGAGCTGCATGTTAATTGGCTGTCAGCTGGCTGTCAACATTCCGATTCAGGAAATGTTGGCAGCCATTTTGTCCCTCGGTAGAACCGAGGGACAGAAACAAGTGCGCAAAGCGCACAAAGGGGCAGGGTAGAAACACCCTGAACCCCTAGGTTTGCTCAGGGGTCCCACAAGGACCCTCTGGGCAAAAAAAAAAAGAAATTTTTAAAAAATCGGCAGGATGCGCTCAGGGTGCGCAAATCCTGCCGAAAAATCGAAGCGCGGTCTCCCGCGCTCGACATGTATTTTGCCCGGGTGGCCCAAGTCCCGGGGCATGGTGGGGGATAATTTAATGTGTGGGGGCCTCAAAGGGCCCCCAAGCCCCGGGGACCGCCACCCCCGGGGCTTAATTGAAAAATGGTGCGGGAGGGCTCTTCTGCCCTCCCGCAGCCCCGGGACCGCCACCCACCGGGGCTTCTTTTAAATTGAAATAAGGTGTGGGGGGCTCCAGCCCCCCACACGCCCGGGACCACCACCTCCCGGGGCACTTAGAAAATAAATGTGGGGGTCCATTACGGACCTCCAGAGCCCCGGGACCACCACCTCCCGGGGCTGTGCAATTTAAGGGAGGGGGCCGCGCGGCCCCTCCTGGAGCCCTTGATGGCCCTGGGGACCGCCACCACCCAGGGCCGGCTCCTGCAGTGTCCCGGGGTGCCTACCCCGGGACACTGTAGTTTGCTATGGCAGGACGGGAGCCTCGCGGCTCCCGTCCTGCCATAGCAACTGCTTTGGATATTGGAAGAGAGAGCAGGGAAACCTGCTCTCTCTTCCAATATCCAAAGCCGATTGCTTTTCCACATGGGGAGCATACCCACTCACTGATTCTTAGGTCTACGCACACATCCACTCACTCACCCGTACAGTCACTCATACTTACGGTCACTCAGTACAGGACTATCATATGCACTCATACTCCTATATAGACACTCAAACACCGCCACTCATCCATAGAGGTACTCACACACCTAGTCAGTCATGCAAATAATTTAACACACTACCATTTACTCACCTATACAGTTATACACACACCAGCTCACTTACTCATACAAATACTAGCACATTCTTACGCTCTTATACAATCACTGATACAAGCACACACTCATCCATACAGCCACTATCACAATCACTCACTCTCGCTTATAGCTATTTATATACTCCAACACACATATATACTGCCTTTCACATATGTAGTTACTCACACATGTACCACTGGGACATACATTCACTCACTAACACACTCTACACACACTTACCCACCCATACAGTCTATCACAGATGCACTCTGAAACCATCCACCCAGTGAATCACCCACTCACACATCTATGCACAGAGTCGCACACACCCTCCCACACAAACTCAGGCACCCATACAGATACTCACACAAGCATTCAATAACTCATAGACACTCATGTAGCTATTCACAAACACATGCAGCCACTTACACAGCAACAGACAGACGGATACAGACATTCACCCAGTTTAGTCACTAACCCATGCATTCAGTAAGATACGTTAAATCACTCACTTATACAGTCAGTCACGCACCTACTAAATCATCCATACAGACACTTACACACCCACTCATTCTTCAATACGCCTTTCCCTATATATATTAAAAATATTTAAACTTTACAGAAACACACAGTCACTGGATGATGTCATCAGTGATGTCATTTGAGATGTCATCAGTGATGTCATCAGTGATGTCACTGACCATGTCATGAGTGATGTAATATGTGACGTCATCAGCAGTGCATTGTGGGGTGCGAGTTATAGTTAGCTGGACTAACTATAACGGGGAATTTCACGGGTTTTGTACGAGTGCAATGTCCAACTAACTATAACTGTCCCTAAAACCTATGGTTTTTTCAGTGAATTTCAAAGGTTTTGTAAATGCTAATTTGTAACTATAACGTCCCTGAAACCTATGGTTTTTTCAGTGAATATATATATATATATATACTGCAACAAGGTACATTTATTGCCTAGTACCCAACGGAAAGCACTCACGGGAACAATTTCAAAGTATAAAATACTTTATTGGTGCAGACCCCCGCTTACTGACAGACTACTTTGAAATTGTTCCCGTGAGTGCTTTCCGTTGGGTACTAGGAAATAAATGTACCTTGTTGCAGCATGAAATGACGGCTCACCACCTTAGGAATGAGCACCCAGGGAAAATAGGAGCGGCGGCGGTGGTTTCCGGTGTTTAAAAATAAAAAAAATAAAAAAATTATATATATTCACTGAAAAAACCATAGGTTTCAGGCCCGTTATAGTTAGAAATTAGCATTTAAAAAACCTTAGAAATTCACTGAAAAAACCATAGGTTTCAGGGATGTTATAGTTATTTGGAGATTTCACTCGTATAAAACCATAGAAATGCCCCCGTTATAGTTAGTTCAGCTAACTATAACTCGCGCCTCACAATGCACTGCTGATGTCACATATTACATCATTCATGACATGGTCAGTGACATCACTGATGACATCACTGATGACATCACTGATGACATCACTGACATCACTGATGACATCATCCAGTGACTGTATTTCTGTAAAGTTTAAATATGTTTTATATATATGCCAAGGTACCATTGAGTTGGGTAACAATAAACATCTGTTATTCAGCGCCAAGATGCCCCGTTGCTGGGGTGAACGTGCGCTTTACAAATACACGTTATGTTATGTTATTGAAGAATGAGTGGGTGTATAAGTGTCTGGATGAAGGATTTGGTAGGTGTGTGACTGACTGTATAAGTGAGTGATTAAATGTGTCTTACTGAATACATGCGTTAGTGACTAAACTGTCTGAATGTGTGCATCAGTATGTCTGTTGTTGTGTAAGCTGCTGCATGTGTTGGTCAGTAGCTACATGAGTGTCTATATGGGTTATTGATTGGTTGCCTGAGTATTTGTATGGGAGACTGTGTGTGTGTGTGTGTGTGTGTGTGTGGGTGGGTGGGTGGGAGGTGTGTGACTGTGCATAGATGTGTGAGTGGTTGATTCACTGGATGTATGGGTTCAAGATTGCATGTGGAAACAGCTGTATGGGTGTGTTGGTGAGAGATTGGATGTCTCAGTGGTACATGTCCAAGTAACTACATATGTAAAAGGCAGTGTATGTGAGAGTTTGAGTATATAAATGACTATATGTGAGAGTCAGTGATTGTGAGAGTGGCTGTATGGCTGAGTGTGTACTTGTCTCAGTGATTGTATAAGAGAGTAAGTATGTTTTAGTATATGTTTGAATAAGTGAGGTGGTGTGTCTATAACTGTATAGCTGAGGAAATGGGAGTGTGATTGATTCTTTGCATGACTAACTAGGTTTGTGAGTAACTCCATGGGTGAGTGGCGGTGTGTGAGTGTCTGTATAGGTGTATGAGTGCATATGATAGTGTTGTATTGATGAGTGACTGTATGTATGAGTGATTGTATGGGTAAATGGAGTGGATGTGTGTGTAGACCTAGGAATCAGTGAGTGCGTATGTAGTAACTGGTATTGGTGTGTCGATGGTTGCGAAAATGGTAGTCTGTATTTTACAGTGGGTGTATCAAAGGTTATATTAGAGTGTGAGGAGGTGCATCAGATTTTCACGTGGATGATGTCATCAGTGATGTCATCAGTGATGTCACTGACCATGTCATGAATGATGTAATATGTGACGTCATCAGCAGTGCATTGCGGGGGCGCGAGTTATAGTTAGCTGAACTAACTATAACGGGGGAATTTCTATGGTTTTATACGAGTGAAATCGCCAACTAACTATAACATCCCTGAAACCTATGGTTTTTTCAGTGAATTTCTAAGGTTTTTTAAATGCTAATTTCTAACTATAACGTACCTGAAACCTATGGTTTTTTCAGTGAATTTCAATGGATTTTTAAATGCTAATTTCTAACTATAACGTCCCTGAAACCTATGGTTTTTTCAGTGAATTACAAAGGTTTTTAAATGCTAATTTCTAACTATAACATAGCAGTCGCGTTTGCAGAGTGGTGGAGAAAGGTGAGAGTGGCCTTCAAACACCTCTTAGCAATCCCACTGTGTGGGATTTACTGGAGGTAACAGAAGGAGTAGTTAGCCCCCAACGTCAACCTTGGGGGCCAACTACCCTTTTATTACCACCAGTAAGTCCCACACAGCAGGATTGCTAACTTCTTATTTCAGGCCCGCCCCCTCCCTGCACCACTGTGCAAACGCACCCCCTAGCACGTTGTAAGTTGGGGGATTAAGTCCCCTTGAATCCTGAGAGTCCCTCTGGCCAACTAGCCCACCAGGTACCTCCAGTATGCGCCAGGGAGCTGCGTTGCAGAGAGGTGTTCAGAGGCCACGCCCCTTTTTACACCTCTGCAACGCAGCTCTGTGGCGCTTACTGGCGGTACCTGGTGGGCTAGTTGGCCCCCAGGGACCCTCAGGATTGAAGGGGAATTAATTCCCCAACTTAAAATGCGCCACAGGGCCTGTTTGCGCACACGTCACATCAGGCCCCGCCCCCTCCCTTCACCACTGTGCAAATGCGCCCCGTGGCGCGTTTTAAGTTGGGGGATTAAGTCCCCTTGAATCCTGAGGGTCCCTGGGGTCCAAGTAGCCCACCAGGTACCTCCAGTAAGCGCCACAGAGCTGCGTTGCAGAGAGGTGTAAAAAGGGGCGTGGCCTCGGACCACCTCTCTGCAACACAGCCCTGTGGCGCTAACTGGAGGTACCTGGTGGGCTAGTTGGCCCCAGGACCCTCAGGATTGTAGGGGAATTAATTCCTCAACTTAAAAGCGCGCCACAGGGCGCGTTTGCATAGTGTTGCTGGGAGGGGCGGGACCTCCGGCGCGATGCCGGCTTTTTAAAATTTTGTTTTTTGAAGGGGGGCTGTGTGGCCCCCCTTCCTTTCCTATTTTTTGGGCCCTGGGGACCCCATCCCCCAGGGCCTGACCCCTATTTTTTTATTTTATATATTTTTTTTAAACAGAAGTTATAACCCTTCAATGCCTATTCACTTGTACGTATGTTTGCAATAAATATGCCAGGCCCACTGCCTTTGTCTCCGCTTTTCATAAGGAACAGATTCGGACTATGGTCTTGATTGGTGGCTTGCCTCCAGAACCAAAACAGTCCCGCTGTGTTGAGCACTAACTGTCACAGAAGGCAAAAAGTGCAACATAAGCACTCTTTTTCAGTGGAACCACAGACCCTCTTCCCAATCAGATGCTGCATTCGAGGCATCGACATGTGGGTGGAGCCGAAGCCCCACTCTCTGCATTACTTTTGAAAATTATTTTTCTGTTGATTAGGTCAGGTCTAGCAATAGTCAAGTCTGACCTAATAAAATATCCCATTGACAAGTCTTCAAAAGGTGTAGGTCTTTCAGAAGGCCCCAGTGGTTCAAACCACCCAGCTACAGATAGGCTGGCTGATCTGGGACCGGGCTAGCCACAAAGGACTATGGAAAGGGACCTTCTGCGGATGAACCCTTGGAAAGGTAGCTGTGCAAGTATTCAGGCATCCCGTCATGCCAGAGGGTGCGGTCAAGTCACATGTGGAATCACAACACAGCTCTCCATTCCCAACTTGCCCAGTTCTTGGTCAGGACAGGCGTTCAAGGGACTGCGAGCGAGGCCGCATCGAGCCTGCCTATCACATGTATGTCCCTGTGCACACTGCTCCTCAAATACGGGAACATAACCGACAAGTTCATCTCTGAGGAATTCTTTGCATCTCTTCTCAGATAACAGATTTTATTGTTACCCATTTCCGTGGTACTCATTTTAACTACGTTGGGATGATGAAAGAGTGAGTGCACCAGCTGGGGTTTAAACCTGTACCCATCAAACACAGGTCCCTGTACCACCGGCCTCCTGAGCCGCTGACGATGCGACATGAAAAAAGACCGCATTGTGAGGCTTTAAACAATACTGACAATAGCGTGTATTTGTACCTACCTAGGTCGGCAAGTGATGGGTGTAATGTTCATCACCATATTCCGCATTACTCTCTTTGCTGATCACACAAAACGATTGGCTAGTATGAAGCTGTCGGCAAGAATCCTAGGTTTTACAGCTGGTTGCTTTGCCTGCAGGTAACACCTTTTCCGCCGTGCTTCTGCATGGATGCTCCAGCATTGCTTTATGTGCTAGCTGCAAACAACTCATGCACATCTTTAGAAATAGTGTGTGCCAAGAACTCTCTTCAGCTGTATTTCTCTCTTGGCAGTTTCCCACTCCGGATGTGGTCACAGTAATGTATCGCAAACACAAGGAGATGATGGACGGAGCGCTGAAACGTTTCAGACACTCACCCCCAGTCACAGATCTGGGTTGAATCCATCATCGTTCTTTAGCTCACTTTGCCACCTCAGTTCAGACCCAGCCATATGCAAATCAGTCTTGACCCTGTGCCTCATGGGAACAGTCCAGCCCTAACTGCCAAGCCAGGTCTTCCCTGAACCGGAAACAAGCATCCTGGGACCGGTTTCGGGCTAACAGCCCTCATCAGCCAGGCTGGCTTGAATCCAGTGGCAAAGTGAGCAAGGGACCCACGTCTGGGTCCCAGGTGGACCTTTCAATCCAGGTCTGTTCATTGTGGTAGTACGGAAACCTCTTGGCATTCTGTGTATAGTAATGGATACTCCGGGATGGCGTCCTGTGAATACCTGGTCATACTGAACCTTGCTAGGATCATGTGTGTCTGGTGATGCTGCACACTGATGACATTCTGAATTTACCTGGCAATACTGTGCATTGAAGAAAAACTATAAATTGGGCAATGCCCCCGGGACCTGGCCCACCCGGAGGCCTCATTTAAATTAAGCGTGGGAGCCCGCGCCTCGAAATATTTTTTTTTCCATCCGGATTCGCGCACCCAGCGCGAATTCGGCCAATTTGTTTTTAAAAAAAATACTTTTTTGGGCCCTGGGGGTCCTTGTGGGACCCCCTGAGCAGGCCTAGGGGGTCAGGGTGTTTCTACCCTGCCCCTTTTTCTTGTTTTTCGCGTTTCACTGTTTTCTTGTGACTCGGTTCTACCGAGTCACAAGATGGCTGCCAACACTTCCTGGTTTGGAGTGTTGACAGCCAATTAGAATGAAGCTCGTGGTCGGGAGGGTTCGCGGATCCTCCGTGCTTCTAGATATCGATATTTTTATTTTTTGAATTTCTCAGCAACTATTGAACGGATTTACCCCATTTTTAAAAAGGTCGCTTTCTGAACCAAGCACTACCTTTTTGCAAAATTTGGTGTAATTCCTTTCAGCAGTTCGGGCTGTAGCCCTGGCTAAAATTTCCTATGGAAATTAACATGGAGAAAACACTTTTTGTGACCCCCCATTTTTCTCAGCCCCCACTTGACAAATCACCCCCAAACTTTCAGGATAGGAGCTGACCTGGATGAAACATTTCTTTGGAGAATTTCGCGAAGATTCGTCAAACGGTGCCAAAGTTATTGGCAAAACAAAAACGCATTTCCTATGGAAACTAGGGTTTTAACTATAACTACCTACTGGCGACAGCCAGTAGGTAATAAATATATATATATATATATATATATATCTTCCACCAAATGTCCAGATCTTTGGAAATGCACTCAGCAGCTTGCCTCCCATTCGGGTCTTTAATTTCAGCTTCCCCCAGCATACCAGCAAACATTAGTGCCTGACGCGTTTCGAGGCTAATGAGCCTCTTCCTCAAAGGCTGTTTGAAATGTACACGGCGCATAGAGTGCTCTTTCTCTTTTCAAAACAGGCAGCACGTTTTCATTGGCTGAGTGCAACTTTATTTAATTGGCTAAGTGCCTTTACTCCACTGCTGCATTACGGGATATGTAGTCCCAAGAGCACTGACAGTTCATTCCCCTAAGTGGGTTATATGCGCCAATGTATTTATAAAACATGGTTAATATCCTTGGTAGGATCCGGTAATGATGGGGAAAGAAATCTTCATTGTGGCTCACTGTGCCCAGCAGCATGTACCTTGTTACGTGCCACAGCCTCTCTTCAATCTCGAGATGGTGCTATTCCCTCACGGCAGGACTGATTGAGCCACAATGAAGATTTCTTTCCCCATCATTACCGGATCCTACCAAGGATATTAACCATGTTTTATAAATACATCGGCAGGATCCGCGCACCCAGCGCGTTTTTTGCCTATTTTTTTGGGCCCTGAGCAGGCCTAGGGGGTCAGGGTGTTTCTACCCTGCCCCCTTTTTGCGTTTTGCGCGATTGTTTTTACTGTTTTCTTGTGACTCGGTTCTACCGATATATATATATATATATATTCACTGAAAAAACCATAGGTTTCAGGCACGTTATAGTTAGAAATTAGCATTTAAAAAACCTTAGAAATTCACTGAAAAAACCATAGGTTTTAGGGACAGTTATAGTTAGTTGGACATTGCACTCGTACAAAACCCGTGAAATTCCCCGTTATAGTTAGTTCAGGTAACTATAACTCGCGCCCGCAATGCACTGCTGATGACGTCACATATTACATCACTCATGACATGATCAGTGACATCACTGATGACATCACTGATGACATCTCAAATGACATCACAGATGACATCATCCAGTGACTGTGTGTTTCTGTAAAGTTTAAATATGTTTAATATATATAGGGAAAGGCGTATTGAAGAATGAGTGGGTGTATAAGTGTCTGAATGGATGATCTAGTAGGTGCGTGACTAACTCTGTAAGTGAGTGATTAAACGTATCTTACTGAATGCATGGGTTAGTGACTAAACTGGGTGAATGTCTGTATCCGTCTGTCTGTTGCTGTGTAAGTGGCTGCATGGGTTTGTGAATAGCTACATGAGTGTCTATATGAGTTATTGATTGGTTGTCTGAGTATCTGTATGTGTGCCTGAGTGTTTGTGTGGGTGGGGTGTGTGCGACTGTGCATAGATGTGAGAGTGGGTGATTCACTGGGTGGATGGTTTCAAGAGTGCATCTCTGATAGACTGTATGGGTGGGTAAGTGTGTGTAAGAGTGTGTTAGTGAGTGAATGTATGTCCCAGTGGTACATGTGTGAGTAACTACATATGTGAAAGGCAGTATATATGTGTGTTGGAGTATATAAATAGCTATAAGCGAGAGTGTGTGATTGTGAGAGTGACTGTATGGATGAGTGTGTGCTTGTATCAGAGATTGTATAAGAGCGTAAGAATGTGCTAGTATTTGTATGAGTAAGTGAGCTGGTGTGTGTATAACTGTATAGGTGAGTAAATGGGTGTGTGCTTAATTTTTGCATGACTGACTAGGTGTGTGAGTACCTCTATGGATGAGTGGCGGTGTGTGAGTCTTTATATAGGTGTATGAGTGCATATAATAGTCCTGTACTGAGTGACTATAAGTATGAGTGATTGTACGGGTGAGTGAGTAGATGTGTGTGTGTAGACCTAAGAATCAGTGAGTGTGTATATAGTAATTGGTGTTGGAGTGTCTATGGTTTTGACAATGGCAGTCTGTAATTTACAGTGGGTGTATCAAAAGTTATATTAGGGTGTGAGAAGATGCATCAAATTATCTTATGGATGATGTCATCAGTGATGTCATCAGTGATGTCATTTGAGATGTCATCAGTGATGTCACTGACCATGTCATGAGTGATGTAATATGTGACGTCATCAGCAGTGCATTGCGGGGGCACGAGTTATAGTTACCTGAACTAACTATAACGGGGGAATTTCACGGGTTTTGTACAAGTGCAATGTCCAACTAACTATAACTGTCCCTAAAACCTATGGTTTTTTCAGTGAATTTCTAAGGTTTTTTAAATGCTAATTTCTAACAATAACGTGCCTGAAACCTATGGTTTTTTCAGTGAATTTCAAAGGTTTTGTAAATGACATTTTTTAAATGTGTTAATTGTTATATATATTTTTTTGATACTGATTTACTACATTTTTTTAACTATTTATTTTTTAAATTACATTGTAATTACATTATACATTAAATTACAAAATATACTTTCTCAGAATGAATTACTTTAGTTTAAATACTTTGCAAATAGGCAATAGACTTTTAAGTACAGTAGTTACAGTTGTTGCAATGGGCAACACAATTTCAAACACAATGCAACATTGAGCTCAATGTGAATTTCTAGTTAAATGCAATTAGTTACTTTATGGATTACTTTTCTAACCACAGGACTGGATCCTAGATTCAGTCCTGGGACATGTCCTGTAAACAGTTGAGTAAAAGCGTTTTGGTTACAGTAGTGATTTTTAAGGAATATTATTGTATTTTAAAAGTTGAGAGAAACTTTTTCACATAGAATCACCAATGTTATCCTATGGGAGGAAATTCACTTAGCAGGTAAGTAGTGTTATCGTTACTTTTTCTTACTCAGTGGTGGATCCTGGATCCAGCACTGGTGCATCTCCTGTAAACAGTTGAAAGAATGCGTTTAAGTCATACAGGCGATTTTTAAGGAATATTTGTAGTTTGTGAAAATCGACACTTTGAAACTTTTGTGCTGAAAACCAGACAATGGATTCCAATGGAAGGAAATACAAGTTACTGGTAAGTACGGTTAGAATTACTTTTCAGGACCTGTACTCGGCTCAAAGATGCAGCACTGAAGTCTCTCCTGATAACAGGTGAATAAATTGGAATTCGTAGTTCAGCTGATTTTAGAGGAATATTATAAAGTTCCAAAACTCCACACTTAGAAGAATTTCCAAGTGAAACCAGTCAATAATATCCTATGGAAGGAAATTCAAGTTACTGGTAAGTACGGTTAGAATTACTTTTCAGGATCTGTACTGGGCTCAAAGATGCAGCACTGAGGTCTCTCCTGATAACAGGTGAGTAAATCGGAATTCGTAGTTCGGCTGATTTTAGAGGAATATTTGCACAATGGTGAATAAAGGGGGTGGGGCCTGAGGATACACGACTGCAAACACGCTCTGTGCGCGTTTTAAGTTGGAGAATTAATTCCTCCTCAATCCCGAGGGTCCCTAGGGGCCAACTAGCCCACCAGATACCTCCATTATGCGCCAGAGAGCTGCTTTGCAGAGAGGTGTTCAGAGGCCACGCCCTTTTTACAACACTTTGCAACGCAGCTCTGTGGCGCTCACTGGAGGTACCTGGTGGGCTAGTTGGCCTCAGGGACCCTCAGGATTGAAGGGGATTTAATTCCCCATCTTAAACGCGCCCTGTTTGCACACATGTCACCTGAAGCCCCGCCCTCCCCTTCACCACTGTGCAAACACGCCCGTGGCGTGTTTTAAGTTGGGGGATTAAGTCCCCTTGAATCCTGAGGGTCCCTGGAGTCCAACTAGCGCACCAAGTAGCTCCAAAAGCGCCACAGAGCTGCGTTGCACAGAGGTGTAAAAGGGGCGTGGCCTCTGTACACCTCTCTGCAACGCAGCCCCTGGCACATACTGGAGATTCCCGGTGGGCTAGTTGGCCCCCAGGGACCCCCAGTATTCAAGGGGAATTACTTCCCTTTCTTACAACGCGCCAGGGGCGCGTTTGCATAGTGCTGCAGGGAGGGGGCGGGGCCTCCGGCACGATGTCGTTTTTTTTTCTTTCTTTTTATTTAAGGGAGGGGGCTGCGTGGCCCCCTTCCCTCGGTCCACTTTGTCCCCGGGGACCCCATCCCCGGGGCCTGAGGCTGTTCTTTTATTTATTTTTTAAAAACGGGAAGGGGGCCGCATGGCCCCCTTCCCTGGGCCTGTATTTGCCCCGGGACCCCATCCCCCGGGGCATGCCCTCTTTTTTTAATTAAAATAAATATTTGGAGGGGGCTGCTTGGCCCCCTCCTCAGGCCATAAAGGCCCCGGGGACCCCATCCCCGGGGCTGGCCTTTGCGTCCTTTTTTTTTTAATTTCCTTTTTTTGGGAGGGGCTGCGAGGCGGTCGCCAGTAGATTGTTATAGTTAGGACCTATTTTCCATAGGAAATCCGCAACATTCTATTTGAAATAACTCTTGCGTCGGTTGACGAATCTTCGCGAAATTTTCAAACTTTGTTGGCCTGCTCCGGTCCGATCCTGAAAGTCTTGGGGTGATTCGTCAAGCGGGGGCCGAGAAAAAAGGGGGGTCCAAAAATGTGTTTTCCCCATTCATTTTCCCATAGGAAACTTTAGCCACGGCTACAGCCTCGAACTGTTGAACGGAATTACACCAAATTTGGCAAAGAGGTAGTTCTTGGTTCAGAAAGAACCCTTTTGTTAAATGGTGTAAATCCGTTCAGTAGTTGCTGAGAAAATCAAAAGTAAAAACACATATATATCTATGGCCGCGGAGGGTCCGCGCACCCTCCCGATGACCAGCTGTATGCTAATTGGCTGTCAACACTCCAAACCAGGAAGTGTTGGCAGCCATCTTGTGACTCGGTAGAACCGAGTCACAAGAAAACAGTAAAAACAATGCGCAAAACGCAAAAAGGGGGCAGGGTAGAAACACCCTGACCCCATAGGCCTGCTCAGGGGGTCCTACAAGAACCCCCAGGGCCCAAAAAAAATATATATTTTTTTTTAAAAATCGACAAAAAACTCGCTGGGTGCGTGCGCGGATCCAGCCGATAAAAAAAAAAACAACGAAGCGCACCGCGCTTCGTTGGTAATTGGCCCCCGGGTGGGCCAAGTCCCGGGGGCATGCGGGGTTTATCAAATTTATGATTGGGGGGGCCTCTAAGGCTCCCAAGCCCCGGGGACCGCCACCCCCGGGGCTTCTTTTAAAAATTAAAAGTACCTGTGTGGGGGCCTCAAGCCCCCACACGCCCGGGACCGCTACCTCCCCGGGGCACTAAAGATTTAAATATGGGGGTCCGTTACGGACCCCCAGAGCCCCAGGGACCACCACCTCCCAAGGCTTTCAAGATGTTGGGAGGGGGCCGCGCGGCCCCCTCCTGGAGCCCTTGATGGCCCTGGGGACCGCCACCCCCCAGGGCCGGCTCCTGCTGTGTCCTGGGTTGCCCACCCCCGGGACACTGTAGTTTGCTATGGCAGGGCGGGAGCCTTGCGGCTCCCGCCCTGCCATAGCAAACTGCTTTGTTTTGGAAGAGAGAGCAGGAAACCTGCTCTCTCTTCCAAAAACCAAAGACATTGCTTTCCACATGGGGAGCTGCATCTTAGCAGGTCCCCATGTGAAGCAATGCCGGCTCCCGAGGGACGCGGGGAGCCGGCGGGACCGTGGGGGATTGGGGACCCCCACGGTCCCCAACGGAGAGGGCCAGCCCCGGGGATGGGGTCCCCGGGGCCATAAGTGGCCTGAGGAGGGGGCAATGCAGCCCCCTCCATAAGTTTAAAAAAAAAAAAAAAGGCCATGCCCCGGGGGATGGGGTCCCCGGTCCGATTAAGGCCTGGGGGGGGGCCACAAGGCCCCCTTCCAAAATTAAAAAAAATAATAATAATAATTAGGGGGCAGGCCCTGGGGGATGGGGTCCCCAGGGCCAATAGATTAGAAAAAGAAGGGGGCCACACAGCCCCCTTCTTTAAAAAAATATTTAAAAAGACCGGCATCGCGCCGGGAGGCCACGCCCCTGCTTGCAGCACTCTGCAAACGCACCCCTGGCACGTTTGCAGATGGGGACTCAATTCCCCTTGAACACTGGGGGTCCCTGGGGCCAACTAGCCCACCAGGAACCTCCAGTATGCGCTAGGGCTGCGTTGCAGATAGGTGTACAGAGCCACGCCCCTTTTACACCTCTCTGCAACACAGCTCTGTGGCGCTTTTTGGACGTACATGGTGGGCTAGTTGGACTCCAGGGACCCTCAGGATTCAAGGGGACTTAATCCCCAAACTTAAAACGCGCCACGGGGTGCGTTTGCACAGTGGTGAACGGAGGGGTCGGGGCTTCAGGTGACATGTGTGCAAACAGGCCCCGTGGCGCGTTTTAAGATGGGGAATTAAATCCCCTTCAATCCTGAGGGTCCCTGAGGCCAACTAGCCCACCAGGTACGACCAGAAAGCGCCACAGAGCTGCGTTGCAGAGAGGTGCAAAAGGGGCGTGGCCTCTGAACACCTCTCTGCAACGCAGCTCTCTGGCGCATACTGGAGGTATCTGGTGGGCTAGTTGGCCCCTAGGGACCCTCGGGATTGAGGAGGAATTAATTCTCCAACTTAAAACGCGCCACAGGGCATGTTTGCAGACATGTCACCTCAGGCCCCACCCCTTCCTTCACCATTGTGCAAATATTCCTCTAAAATCAGCCGAACTACGAATTCCGATTTACTCACCTGTTATCAGGAGAGACCTCAGTGCTGCATCTTTGAGTCCAGTATTTATCCTGAAAAGTAATTTTAACCGTACTTACCAGTAACTTGAATTTCCTTCCATAGGCTAACATTGACTGGTTTCACTTGGAAATTCTTCTAAGTGTGGAGTTTTGGAACTTTATAATATTCCTCTAAAATCAGCCGAACTACGAATTCCGATTTACTCACCTGTTATCAGGAGAGAACCCAGTGCTGCATCTTTAGCCCAGCACTGACCCTGAAAAGTAATTCTAACCGTACTTACCAGTAACTTGTATTTCCTTCCATAGGAATCCATTGTCTGGTTTTCAGCAGAAAAGTTTCAAAGTGTCGATTTTCACAAACTACAAATATTCCTTAAAAATCGCCTGTTTGACTTAAACGCATTCTTTCAACTGTTTACAGGAGATGCACCAGTGCTGGATCCAGGATCCTCCACTGAGTAAGAAAAAGTAACGATAACACTACTTACCTGCTAAGTGAATTTCCTCCCATAGGATAACATTGGTGATTCTATGTGAAAAAGTTTCTAAGTGTCAACAATTAAAATACAATAATATTCCTTAAAAATCACTACTGTAACCAAAACGCTTTTACTCAACTGTTTACAGGAGATGTCCCAGGACTGAATCTAGGATCCAGTCCTGTGGTTAGAAAAAGTAATCCATAAAGTAACTAATTGCATTTAACTAGAAATTCACATTGAGCTCAATGTTGCATTGTTTGAAATTGTGTTGCCCATTGCAACAACTGTAACTACTGTACTTAAAAGTCTATTGCCTATTTGCAAAGTATTTAAACTAAAGTAATTCATTCTGAGAAAGTATATTTTGTAATGTAATGTATAATGTAATTACAATGTAATTTAAAAATAAAATATCTAAAAATAAATAGTTTAAAAAAATGTAGTAAATCAGTATAAAAAAAAAATATAACAATACATTTAAAAATGGTCATTTACAAAACCTTTGAAATTCACTGAAAAAAACCATAGGTTTCAGACATGTTATAGTTAGGAATTAGCATTTAAAAACCTTTGAAATTCACTGAAAAAATCATAGGTTTCAGGCACGTTATAGTTAGAAATGAGCATTTAAAAAACCTTACAAATTCACTGAAAAAACCATAGGTTTTAGGGACAGTTATAGTTAGTTGGACATTGCACTCGTACAAAACCCGTGGAAATTCCCCGTTATAGTTAGTTCAGCTAACTATAACTCGCGCCCCATAATGCACTGCTGATGACGTCACATATTACATCACTCATGACATGGTCAGTGACATCACTGATGACATCTCAAATGACATCAATGATGACATCACTGATGACATCATCCACGTGATAATCTGATGCACCTCCTCACACCCTAATATAACCTTTGATACACCCACTCTAAATTACAGACTGCCATTCGCAAAACCATAGACACTCCATCACCAATAACTACATACCCACTCACTGATTCTTAGGTCTACACACACATTCACTCACTCACCCGTACAGTCACTCATACTTACGGTCACTCAGTACAGGACTATCATATGCACTCATACTCCTATATAGACACTCAAACACCGCCACTCATCCATAGAGGTACTCACACACCTAGTCAGTCATGCAAATAATTAAACACACTGCCATTTACTCACCTATACAGTTATACACACACCAGCTCACTTACTCATACAAATACTAGCACATTCTTACGCTCTCATACAATCACTGATACAAGCACACACTCATCCATACAGTCACTCTCACAATCACACACTCTCGCTTATAGCTATTTATATACTCCAACACACATATATACTGCCTTTCACATATGTAGTTACTCACACATGTACCACTGGGACATACATTCACTCACTAACACACTCTTACACACACTTACCCACCCATACAGTCTATCACAGATGCACTCTTGAAACCATCCACCCAGTGAATCACCCACTCACACATCTATGCACAGAGTCGCACACACCCCACCCACACAAACACTCAGGCACCCATACAGATACTCAGACAACCAATCAATAACTCATATAGACACTCATGTAGCTATTCACAAACCCATGCAGCCACTTACACAGCAACAGACAGACGGATACATTCACCCAGTTTAGTCACTACCCATGCATTCAGTAAGATACGTTTAATCACTCACTTATAGAGTTCGTCACGCACCTACTAAATCATCCAGACACTTATACACCCACTCATTCTTCAATACGCCTTTCCCTATATATATTAAAAATATTTAAACTTTACAGAAACACACAGTCACTGGATGATGTCATCAGTGATGTCATCAGTGATGTCACTGACCATGTCATGAGTGATGTAATATGTGACGTCATCAGCGGTACATTGCGGGGGCGCGAGTTATAGTTAGCTGAACTAACTATAACGGGGAATTTCACGGGTTTTGTACGAGTGCAATGTCCAACTAACTATAACTGTCCCTAAAACCTATGTTTTTTTCAGTGAATTTGTAAGGTTTTTAAATGCTAATTTCTAACTATAACGTGCCTGAAACCTATGGTTTTTTCAGTGAATATATATATATATATATATATATATATATATATATAAATAAATAACATATTTATGGTTTAATAGTTTTTTTATTAATGTAGCATACAGATAAACATCCATAATGGTAGTGTAGATCACACTCAAAAATCCTACATAATAGAAACGCAATCCACAGTAGCACACTACAGTGTACGGCCAAACAACAAAGTCAACCAGAACGATGTTGTGAAGCTAAAAACCCCAAAAATGTATCTATTCTTTTACTCCCACCTGAAAATGGTGATCTGTTGACTAAACTTGGTGGTCCTAAAAAGAATACCCTGTGAGGAGGGGCCGGCGTCTTCTCAAGAATTTGCATACAAGAGAGTGTAAGGTATCATGACTTTATCCCGGTCTTATAACTGTCTCCTATGTTATCAGGCAAGATAAAAAAAGAATAAAAAAAAATTAAAAAGGAGAATCCGACAGTAAAAAAGACGTTTAGGCAGATGGGAAAAGGAGTGAGACGCCCTTCCTTTCTTGCATTGAAGAAGTTCAATATACCTAACGGAGAAGAAATATATTAACATTTTTGTCTGTATAAAGTTTATCTGAAGTACCTTTAAAATTGAACCAGTCAAAAACTGAAGTCCTCCTCTTCAGAAATTACTCTTCTTTTAATAGAGAATCCAAATGGGCATGCGGCACTGGCCATTTTTCTCCGATACCTCTAAACTGATCATCTACTCTGGCACTGTCCTTTCTATGACTGAAGACACTTCTGAAGTAGTCAAGTCAAGCTCTCACGCCCTAAAAGCCATAAAGGAATCTTTCCTGATCTTGCCTAGCTAGATCAAGTTCAAGATGTCCTGCATTGGTCAAACAATCATTTCTTCAGGAATTTCTTTGCTTCAGTCTAGAGAAACTAGGTAGCGGACCCTACAACGCAAAGGCCTCCATGCATTGACGTGGTTTACCACTCAGCCTGCATAGTAAACCAAATTTTTTAACCCTTCACAAACATTTGAGAACCTACTGGTTTTAATTTGTATTTCAGCCCTGCAGGCAAACATTTATTCTTCCTTCCTCACTAACACCACAGAGCTCTCTGGTTGTTAAAAATACATGCTTAGCAAAACACAACTTGTTATAGCGCATCCCTCAGGGCGAACGCACTCTTGGTGATGCTACTCTATTACATATTCTGATATACTGTATAGTTCAAATATGTGCCTACCTTAGAAGAGGAGAGGGATAGCTGAAATTGAAGTAACCAACTGATGAGGAATGTAGATTTATAATGGTACTCAGTAAGTAAAGAATTTCGCAGACAAGGATTTTCAGGGCAGACAGAAGGACCTTGCATTTGATTTTTTAAAAGCATCACAACAAAAGAAGACCTATTCTTCCAGCTGACATATGGTCTAATTTTCCCAGATGAAGGTCCAAACTAACAGCAGCATTTTGGACCTTTTATCAGGGCACCAGGAGGTAATAAGGCTGAACATTTAGAGATTTGGCAAAGTCTAACTTGAGACCGATCAGATCCCCCAAGGCTATTGAATGAAGTTTGATGTGCACAGACAGGATGGACCGAAGGAAGCTCAACTTTGCAACTGCTTTGATTTTGTGGAGGAAAAATTTAAGTTTTTAAAATATTACTGCCACTTTGCGGTCGGGTTGAGAATGTCATGGTAGGAGTGGAAAACGGAGGGGGTGGCAAATTTTTTTTTAAGGTCTCAGGTTTGTGTGATCAAGAGTAGAAGCTTGGCCTTGCTTTGGATGAGTGGCAGCAAGCGGGCAGCCATACAATCTTTTCTTGTTTCGAGACATAGGGGCAGCTCGTAATATTGATTGTAGGCCACCTAGATATGGCTATATAGTTAGGTGTTGTCGATAGAGGAATAACATTAGTTGAGGTGACTTGCATATCCTCAAAGCAGTTGTTGGTCCCCTTTGTGTATAAGTATCAGCAAATATGCCTTCTGATAAAGACCCCTGTGGCACATGGCCGGCAACATATACTTCTTCATTAAAATTATTAGGATTCTGGACTTGAAGAACTAGGTGGATACACTACTACCTTTATCAGAGTTGTTACAAAAGTTCCATGAGTGCGCCTTAGTTCGTATGAACACAAGCACACCATACGAAGTCTAAATCTGTCTCTAAACTAGACTCCGGCATGTTAGTTGCTCCATTTCAATGGATAGGAAAGCACCAAATATATACAATCACATACCCAGTCGCCTAGGGGCTGAATACATTTTTGATAGCCCACGGCACTATAATGCTATACCACTGGCAGGTATGTGATATGCAAATGCTGACAGCATAACATATAAAATAACATAACATGTATATTTGTAAAGCGCACGTTCACCCACAAGGATATCTTGGCACTGAATAGCAGATGTTTATTGTTACCCAACTCAATGGTACTCATTTTATCGACCTGAGATGGATGAAAGGCTGAGTGGACTCGCCGGGATTTGAACCTGTGACCATGAGGTCGAACATAGGCCCCTGAAGTGGACGCTTTAGCCCACTGAGCCACCAGACCCGTCATATACTTTGGATTATTCATTAAAATAATAGTTACCACCCGAGACCTGTGAAATTAAATCTTAATTAACAGCACAAATATATATCTTGATACAGTGGTCTATGCATCACTGTGCGACCAAATGGGAGAAACACAGGAGGTGAATAGTGATAAACATTTCTCTCCAGTTCACTGTAACGGTACCACACTGTAGCACTAGAGCAGCCAGCACACATGCACCAATTAAAGGTGTACTTTTCTTAAAATTAAAGAGCTGAGACACACATCAAGAGCAGCAGGCAGGTATAAAGGCTGCAGAGTAAGGGGGAGATCAACAATTAAGGGTGCAGAAAAGGTCAAATATAAACAACCTTTACAAAAGTAGATGGGATTACCTACATTAACCTATCCACCACTCAAATTACTTTCATATTTCACTATACTAATTCAACACTAATCCTTTATGGGTTCAGGAGTAGCGTGCTACTTGCCCAAAAAGCGCTTTGACGCCTCGTCAGGGGTAGTAAGCGCTATATAAATGCAATTACAATACAATACATTTCAAAGCAGAGCAAGAAGCCTTATAAATGCATCTTGTGGCTACATAAAGTTAAAATGTATAAGTAGATATGAATGTTGCTTGATTTGTAGGTTTTTTTGTGAAGGGGAAAAGGTGACATTTCACGCCTTCCCTTAGATACTACCCTTTATTCACATATGTAAAAACAGTGTTTGCTGTGGCAAGTAGGAAAAATTACCAGAGATCTTAAGCTGTTTTACAGTTTTTTTCATTTTTTTAACAAAATGACACACTGTTTCAAAGTGCTGCCAGAAGGGTAAATTTATCAGGGGTTTCCCATTGGTCAGCTGCTATTTCACCCGCAATGAAAGCTCAGCACATTTCTCTCACCTAGCACAGCAGACACAAATTTAGAGGGACTATGTAAGCATGGACTGTGCCCCTAGACCACATGACAGAAAGCGCTAGGTAAGCACAAACGAGACCAGTTTCAGGAAGCACACTTCCCCTTCTTGCATAATGCAATTTGGCAAAGTGGGGAAGTGGTAGAAACTTCTTTAAAATCTACGTTATCAACGCCTGAAAATAAGCAGCTGCGCATTATAAATGACGTGTATCATATCCAATCAAGTAAGTGGTCCTACAGAGCACCCTGCCCATTAAACAAAATAATTTGGTCATATCCCCCACCAAAAAATGCGTCAGTCTCACAAATCATTATATCAAAAGTTAAATCATCCAAACAAGCAAAACTACTGCAATTGGGGCATGATACCAACAAAAGCAACCTAGGAAAAACATATCTAGAAGTGTATCTTTTTTTAACTTATTACAATAACCCTTTAAGCGTGCTGACCGTTTCAGGTGAAATCAGAATAGAGAATACTAAAAAACAAAGAAGTCCAAAAGCTATACAGCAAGATGCTTTCTTCCCTTACAAAAATGTCACAGTATGCATAAATAAAAATATATTGTGACCAAAATATGATGGATTTTTTTTTACATTAACATGCTTAACATTTAATCATTACACGGTCCTTCATCTACCCAAGAAGAAGGATATCTAGGCACGCTGAGTGCCAAACGACTATCGTTTTTCAGACACTAATTAAGCAGCTGAGGACGCTTCTGCTCTTCTTGCCACAAACTAGCAACCATGGACGGCCTGGCCTGCCCCACAGTTGTTGACTTTCAAGGTAAATCTACTTCAGTTTTAACAAGCTTTGGCAGAGCCAATACGTCAAAGTCTTTTAGCTTTGTCAATGCTTGTTTTTTTATGGTTTTTGCAAAATGTCATTGTTGGGGAGGCTGCTGGACCCCTCATCAGCATAAAACAAGTATTGGCAAAGCCAACAGGTTTAGCCTAAGCGAGAGCTATTGGCTTTGCCAATGTCTTTTAGCCATGTTGTACAGCAACGTGGACTGGTGTGGAGTGGCATAGAGTGGAGTGGTGTGGCACGGAGTGAAGTTGCTTGGAGTAGAGTGCCTTGTAGAGTGGATTGGAGTGGTGAAGAGTGGCTTGGAGTGGCGTAGAATAGAGTGAAGTGGCGTACAGTAGATTAGTGTAGAGTGGAGTGGCACAGAGTGAAATGGAGTGACGTGGAGTGGCATAGAGTAGAGTAGACTGGTGTACAGTAGAGTGGCACAGAGTAGAGTGGTGCAGAGTGGATTGGTACAGAGTAGAGATGAGTTGAGTGGAGTAGAAAAGAGTGGCGTGAAGTGGCTCAGAGTAAAGTGTCATGGTGTAGAGTGGTGTGCAGTGGAATGAAGTGGAAAAGAGTGGCGGAAAAAGGCGTGGCATAGAGTGAAGCAGGGTAGAGTGAAGTGGCGTAGAGTGGCACGGCGTAGAGTGGCACGGAGTAGAGTGGCACGGAGTAGAGTGGCTGTGTGGAGTGGGGTAGAGTGGCAATGTGTAAAGTGGAGTGGTGTAGAGTACAGTTGTGTTGAGTGGAGTGGCATACAGTGGTGTGGCACAGAGTAGAGTGGAGGGGCGTAGAGTGGACTGACGTAGAGTGCAGCGGAGTAGAGTGGTGCAGAGTAGAGTACAGTGGTGTACAGTGCAATGGCACAGTAGAGTAGAGTGGCGCCGAGTTGATTAGAGTGGTGGTAGATTAGAGTGCTGTAGAGAGCAGTGGCATGGAGGACAGTGTAGTGGCATAGAGTGGAGAGGCACGGAGCGCAGTGGAGCAGAGTAGTGTGGCGTAGAGTGCAGTAGCATAGAGTAGAGTGGTGTGGCGTAAAGTGCAGTGCCATACAGTGCAGTGGCGTGAAGTAAAGTGGTGCAAAGTAGCGTGTCGTAGAGTGCAGTGGCGTGAAGTGGCAAAGAGTCATGCAAAGTAGAGTATAGCGGCGCAGAGAGCAGTGGCAGAGTAGAGTGGCATAAAGTGCAGTAGTGCAGAGTGGAGCAGTGGCAGAGGAGAGTGGTGCAGAGTAGAGTGGTGCAGAGTAGAGTGGCGCAGAGTAGAGTGGCGCAGAGTAGAGTGGCGCAGAGTAGAGTGGCGCAGAGTAGAGTGGTATAGAGTGCAGGGGCATAGAGTGCAGGGGCATAGAGTGCAGGGGCATAGAGTGCAGGGGCATAGAGTGCAGGGGCATAGAGTGCAAGGGCATAGAGTGCAAGGGCAAAGAGTGCAGGGTGGGAGAAAAAAGAAGCAACATGGAAGGGGGGGCGGTTGTGAGGGAATAGAAGCTACATGGATGAGGACATGGGAGACGGACTAAAACCACAAGCATTCATATAGAGTGCTTGAACACAAACAAAAAAGTAGCTCCAAATACGGGAGCAGTGGATGGACACATGTACCTGGTCCATGCTCTAAGGGAAGGGCCAAACACAAGAAGAGGACATGACGCCCGCATGCCGTGACTAATGGGAATTAAACAAATGGGCGCGACGCTGAAGCTAACAAATGGTAAGCTATGGTCAGTCTGTAAGCTCACAATATGTAAACAAAAGTCTTGCAGAGACAGCACATGTGCTTCTTACAGTTGGTTAAAGATAAGACTTCCCACGAGTTGGAGTGGTGCCCTGAAGAAGTCACATGCGAATAGGGACAAAACGCGTAGGCTGTTCCCATCGTGCAATTGTCTTCTTTTATCATAAAATTTGAGAAACTAAAGAATAAAGATGATGAAAAACAATCCAGATGTGAATTCAACTTGTGTGTTATAAGATTAGTATAAGTCTTCTTGCTGTAACTTGTTTAAGCAAAAGTGAGGTATTTGCTGTCATTTGTCTAAACAAAAGTGAGGTACAAGTATTGTGTATCATATGGGATCCATTTTGGACTCTTTTTGTTAGAATTGTATTGTGCTCTTCAAAATTGTGGAATTTCATGTAGAAACTTGGGTTTTTTCGGTTGACCCAGAGGAGTGAGCACGTTTTAAGAAAGCGTCAGGGACAAACGGTGTGCAGGCGAAGTCTAGGCCATAACCGGCTTCTTGTTATTCCTCTGTGAACAAAGAAACATTGGAATGTTGGAGCTCCGGGCTTATACCAGCCATTATAAGCCCGGAGCTACTCCATTGTTTTCAATGGAGCTCCCAACATTCCAATGTTCTAATATGTATTATTACATTGGATAAAGGACCCCCTGGCATACATGATAAGGGAATATAAAGTCAACTCGGAGTTCCATCACCTAAAGGAACCTGGCCTTCGGCCTCATTCCTCTATATGGTTATGGAACTCCTCTGTGACTTGCAATATCCTTATAATGTACAGCAGAGAGTACGTTATCCCTCATATTATTTTGTAGTTTTTAGACTAGTCTGGGCAAGAACTTCACCTCATTAGTACCAGTTTAACAACCAAAAACAGACAGATGACCAATCAACCTTTTCGTTGGACCTTCCACTGTGTGTAAACACATATTGCTACATTTTTAGTAAATTTTGATAATTAGAACTGGAAACAATTTTTTTGTTAAAATTTGCAGATCTTACAGCAGATGATGTATTACATGGCAATTGCAGCAAATCCAAAGCAGCAACCGCAGAATCCAGTGGCCATGATATAGACACACAATACACACACACATACGCACGCGCCCACACTATTCACACTTATCAGTAATAGGTGGTCCCACTAGTTTAATCTGTGGCTCCACCTAAAAATCACTTAAAGAGATGCCACTGGCAGGGTGCCATATGCTGTTTGAGGATTTCTGTATAACTAGAGCTCATATGTGAATTTGGTCTCACAAATTTCACTCATGTATATGTGGAGAATGGCTCAATAAAGATGTCTGCCATCAAAACCCTTACATTTAGTCAAATCGGATGACATAAATGCTGAGGGAGCAGACATTAAGTATGTGGTCGATAGCATCTGAAAATGGATGGCAAAAACAGAGTCCAAAACACTCATCTTACAAAAATATCTTCCTACAAAAATGTTGGCCTGCAGCTGAAGTGTATATTAAATACTTGCACCCAAATACAAGACTAGGAGTACAAGAATACCAAGGCAGAGAGACCTTGGCAAAGCCAGTAGTTCTAGCTTTCATTCTCAGTCACAAATAAACATTTCAAAAAGCCTCCAGCAGTGAAAAAAAAAAAAAGATTTTTTTTAATAGAATGAATCTATGAGATGGAAAATTTAACGTGTGTATTTCTGGGGTGTAAATTTGTCCCTCATTCATTCTAATCACTCCATACGTGGTGGAATGATACACCAGAGTGAAAAGACAATATCATATAGGAAGAGTGGTGCGCCCCTGGGTGGAGCCAACCCCACTCTATGCAGTTTATAAATAACTGGTATTAAAAAAGTCTTACAGGCAGATATGCGCCACGTTAGACCTAAAAAAGAGAAGAGTGAGCTATGGACACCTGACAAGATACACCTCGAGTTGTTTGTACGTACGAGCACCAAAATGAAAGAGGGTGGAAACTAATAAGCAAGGGACTGAACCGCTCATATGACTTTTTTTCTCTCTTTTTGCGCGAACTCGACCCGAGGATGTTAGAGCGCTTGACATGAGCTCCAGTTACATTAAACAAGGACACATGCATTTCTTTTTTGTCGACACGGGGAGATTAAGTGATGTGCCCAGAGTCATAGGATGCTAAGCCGACGCCAAGACTCTGTGACAAAGTCGGCAGCTCTGGCCGTTACGCCACACCCTCTCCTTGCGCTAGATCCATCTACAGCAGCGCGCTGGTCTCTGTAAAGTTCCCACGATACCCCAAAGTCGGGCATTTGATCTAACTTTACTCACCTGCATCTCCCAGCTCGAGGAGCGACAGAAGCAGGGCTAGCGCCGAGAAGCAGAAACGCTTCATGTCTACTGGTGACCGTACCGTGCAGCCTACTGTTAAGGACTGCTGCTGGCTGAAGTCCTTGTAAGCACGTGATCGCTCCTCTCTCGTGCCCTTCTCAGCCCAACAAAAGGATCGACCAGCAACGAAACATGAGCTGAAAGAAAGGAACGGTCTTCTCAACGCTGCTCCTCTCGGCGCTGCCAACTTCCTCCTCACATGACTAGCGGTATCCTCACATGACGGCATCTAACGCTCAGCTCTCATTGGTCGGCGCAAGTTTGGCCGGAGCAGGGGCAGTTTCAGTTTTACTTTCTGTTGTGCACAGGGGCTGCCTTAGCACAGACGCTCCGGTGTTAAATTACCTTTAAAATCCCGTGTAGCCTATGGGCGTCAGGAGTGGGTGCAAGCAAACGCGATTTCCTTCTCACAGCTAGGGTTGCCACCTTTCTTCGAGACAAATACTGGCCATTTGGTCATGTTTTCAGACTCTTAAAGGGCAAGAAGCTGGTGCTTGAATAGGGTTTTGCTTAACATACTCAGTATTGTTTTTAGATCTAATCTAAAGACACCACCAGGCTATTGTACAGCATTGGCAAAGTCAGTAACTGTGGCTCTAATATAGTAATATATAAAACTAGCATACAGCTCAGCATTTTAGGACAGGAAAGTGGGCGAGTTTGAAAAAGTGTGGGGGATGTATTTTCCCATTGACTTCTATTGAAGCAGATGGAATTTCAGGTGGGTGACTGCTAAAATGGAGCTGTTTTTGGCTTGAAATCGTGAGTCTTTCGCCTGATTGAACTTGTATCTGTGGCATACCCGTGTTTGCATGCGTTATGATATTACATTAAAGCCAGACCTATTGGGATTGCCCATGCTTTGTGTTTTTTAACACAGTTGTTTATAAAACAAATATAAGTTCATAAAAGCAATCTGAACACACCCTTATTGCTGACCAGAATTAAAAGTATTTTGACAATGACAGAGCGAGACTGAAAGAGAGAGAGAGCGTCTGTATGGGTGTGAGACATACATGCCAACATTTTAGAAGATGGAAGATTTTGAAAAAAATCGAGGGAGTATATTTTTCCCATTGATTTCTATTGAAGCAGAGGCAATTGCAAGTGCGAGACAGCTCAAATATAGCCATTTTTTACCTAAAAAATCAAGAGCATCTTGCCTGAATCAGGTCTGTTGGCATGTATGATGTGAGAGAGCATGTGAAGGGCTTCAATTTTATTTTTTGTCAGTTTTACATAGCACAAACAAAAACAGAGTTTAAACCCTGTTTTTTGTGTGCGCTATGTTATTAAACTGGCAAAAATGAAATGCTTGTTGTCGGTCACCATACATACCAATAGACCAGATTCAGGCAGATTGCCTCTGCTTCAATGTGTCAGTGGGGAAAATACATTCTCCTGACCTTTTTCTAAAAAAAAATATTTTATTTTATAAATTACTCACTTGCCTGCTCTAAAATGTTGGCATGTAAGCAAATGTGCAGAGATGGCATGCAGCATGTTATCCCACTGTTTGCCAGACATCAGGCCTCACTTTCTCCAGCTGACTTCAAATCACTTCAGTTTGTATCACTGGGCCGCAACCTACTCTGTTTTTTGCATACACTCTTGCATAAATAACGTTTGTATAATCTGCATCAATAGATACAAACAGAAGCTCTATTTTATTTTAAATTCCACCTGGGTTGGACGTTTGGTTGTCGCCCACAATAAAAATACACATTCAAGTACATGTTTTTGCTTTGCAAATTGTACTGACAAACAGATTTCAAAACCACAGTTCTTTTTATGTACTTATCACTGATCATCTATGTGGAAATGCAATTTCTGTCACATGCAGCTAGACACTCAAACATCTGTGTGAGAGCTGAAAAAAGCACATTAAGATACCAACTCACTATGGTAACTGGCATTATTAATTTTCTCTTTGCCTTTTGCTATTACCACCTGTGGCATAGCCTAGGTATCATGGGCCTTAATGCAAGCAAGATAAAGGGGCTCCAGGTTAGTATTACAATAAAGATATAATTGGCGCGCCTCGATATTAGGGCACCTGCTGCACTACTGACAGCTGTGCCCCTGCTTACAGGTCTACACGTTTCCATTTCTACCTGTCTTTCCTTCTCTCCTCCCTGTCCCCATCCCTCTCTCATCTCCTGCTTCCCCTTTACGCTCTCCTCTCTACCCCTTCCTTTCTTTATCTTCCCCTTTTCTGTCTCTCACTCTTCCTTGTCTCCTTCCTCCTTTCTCACCCAGCATCCTTATTTCTAGTTCCTTTTTTGCCTCTTCCCTTTTTTCTGATCCTTAACTCTTTCTCCAGTTCTGTCGCATTTTCCTCTCTTCCTCTTCATCTTTCACTCACTTGTTTTATTTCATCCCTTTAATTTCCTTCATCTGCCTTACCTTATCTTCTGCTCTCTCTGTTCCCCTGCCCCTCCTCAAAGTGTAAACACCAGCTAGGCCCAGACAGGCTCTGGGTTTTGTAAAATTCTGAAAGGACAGCCCCTAAAATAACTGCAGCTGGTGCATTACAGACAGGGCCCCCTCCCAGCTCCAGGCCCCAGTACCGCTGCACCAGCTGAACCACTAATAGCCTAGCACCTGATTAACAATATGGTCATAGTTATGGGAATGAAGCTTTTGATCCTTTTGTATTTTGTGGGCATTTATCTCTCTTCAACACATTTTTTTAACCGGCAGTGCTTTCAGGCTGGCAAACAAATAAAGTAGCACACATTAGCAGCCTGTCCTTAAGGGTGGAGGAGTCTCGCCCCTGCACCTTTTGGACATAAAGAGGGTCTGTCAGGCTGAGCAGAGGTCAACTCGACAGTCACTCTTTATTTTCAGGTCAAGCAGCCAGGAGCTAGACATGCGCTAAATGTGCAGGCTCCTGGTTGCCTAAGCTGAACTTTACTGGGCTGAGGATGTCACAGATCCTGTGGACGTGACCTCCTCAGCTCAGCAAAGGTCCTCGAAGCCCTCCCCCCTCATTACAAGGGAGAGCTTCAGTGATAGCCTTGTACCTGGGTGCTTCAGTTTTAAGCCCTGAAGTGCCCAGGGCCAAGTGGCTATCACTGACAGTCGTCACAGAGTGGGTGGAGTCAGCAGTCCTACTCTTTGATAAGGTAGGGACTTCTGCCTCCCCTCATTGGCTGACCTAAGGTCAGCCAATGAGGGGAGACAGCAATCCCAACCCTCCTGGCATCTTAGAGGCTTCCCTCCCTGAGACCTGCAGCAGGCAAGTGTTGTTTTTTATTGACTGCTTGGTGCATGAGTGTATCTATGAATGGATGTTTATTTGTGAGTGAGTGTTGTGAATGGGTGTGTGTGTGCACGTATCTGCATGTGAATGCATGGGTGTGTGTACATGAATGTATGTGTGCGCCCCTGCCCCCTCTCACTTGTACTCACAGTCTGCCACTGGTCGCGTGTTCCTGAGGTCCTGCACTATAATTCCCTTTAACCATGCCGGAAACTTGTCCCTGCCCCGTGAAATGGAAAGTACGTCATAACAGGCTTCCTAGCGGAAAAATGCTGAAGCAGATTCGATGAATCCTGGGTCAGAAAAGGATGACACCTGAAAAGAAACAGATATCTCACGGGAACATTACTCATCGGAAAAAAAGCGCAAGGGATTGTTGTTTTTCCTTCAAAACAATCATACCATTGTTTTGGAAGAAAAAGAACTAACTGAGCATAACGTCCTTTTTTTTCCATAAACATCTTTTCCAGAAATGCTACTTCTCCATGATAAGCAGTCACAGTTTACGGCATAGGGCAATGGCCAATGGGTGAGCACACTTCAGCTATTGGCTTTCTTGCACTGTGAGTTACGGCATTTTTCCTGGTAACATATGCACAACCACCTAAAAAGAAGCGCACCTCAAAGCCAGTGCTGGTGGGCCAATACTTTCTTTCTATTCTTTATCCTTTTTTGTATTTTTGTAGTCAAACGTTTGTTTAAAATATGTCTTCAGGTTACAGTAATTCAAAACCAATACTCTGACTTTAATATGCCAATGTGAATCCAATATTCCTGTTCAAAGTACAATTGCTTGTTATGAAACACCTGTACTGTTCTATTAAAATGATATGCAATGGTTACATTTTTCAAATTCAAAACTTTTAATTCAAGTATGTATGTGGCTGTTTTGTTTAGGCAAACAGCATGTTTTCTTTTTTTTAATTCCTTCAAATTTTTTTCCAGCATATCCTCGCAATAAAAAGTGACAAAACATTAACCATTGCACCAGCTTGCCAAGGTTTCTTTAGCATGGCTATTCTGTTTTTGTTTGCTTTAATAATTATTAAGGAATAGCTTAGACGATTCTTAAATACTTTTGAAATTATTTGTTCAACAATTTAATGTTGTTAAATTTACATTTCCAAGGGGAAAATATACGGATATTGCTGAATTTCCCTTTTCCCCCTTTTTTCTTCATTAATGAAGCAATCAATAAAAGCAAAGCACTCTTTAAGCCGCCACATAGTGTGCCAATCCCGTCCCAGAAGAATGTATGATGATACAACGCGTACCATCACAACGCGGTATGTTACATCGCGGTCTTGACAACGCAAGTCGTTACATCGACTTGCGCTGGAGGGCGCTGGACTTAGGAATAGTGTGAATTACTATTCCAACTCCAGTCTACGTACAGTAGGGAAGGTGTTGGAATAGTAATTCACACTATTCCTTAGTCTAGAGCGCCCTCCAGTGCAAGTCGATGTAACGACTTGCGTTGTGAAAACCACGATGTAACCATACCGCGTTGTAATGGTTTCGTGGTAAAGGATGTTTCCCATCCCAGAACTGCTATCCCTCTATCACCCGACAGATGCAACGTTATCAACTGCTTCTTTTTGGGGAAAGTTAACAAAGTAGGTTCTAGCATCACAAGTTGATCTTTGTCATCCACGCCCTCCCCTATACTCAACCACTACAATACTAACTGGTTATCTTTTAACAATCTCTCACACAGACCTCTCAAACATTCTGAACTGACTCAAAGCCACAGCCCACAAAGATGGCATGCTTCTCTCCTCCATCAAGTCTTCACCAAGAAATGCTCTCACAACTCCTCTCCACATTGTCAACTTCTTGCTAACCCAGAGCACCTTCATAGACAAGCTCTTGACCCAGCAGATTCTCCTCCTGCTGAAGAAGCCTATATTAGATCCAATTGACCTTGGCAAATTCCGTCCTTTGACCCACCCCCATTTGTTGGAAAAATCATTGAGAACACAGTCACCACCTAGCTCCAGGAGCACATCAACAAGAATATCCTATTTCAAGACTATCAATCTCAGTTCAGACCATGCTGCAGGACCAGCACAGACATGCTCCGAGTTGTCGATGATGCCCTCCTACTCAACAACAAAAACAACACTTGCCTCCTGTTCCTGCTTGAACTCTTAGCAGCTTCAGACACTATCAACCATCCAGTATTGATCAATTCCCTGAAAATTTGCATGGGTTTCACTGGCACAATCCTACAGATATCACATCCTACCTCTACATTTATTTTATTTTTACTATATATATCATAAGGAAACTCTGCAGTGGAGCGAAGATCTCTGCATGGAAAAAGTATAGGGGAAAAAAGTGTTTTTAACTTGAAACTAAACATGACAAATATTTGTATGTTAAATATTAATGTAAATTCATTTATATATTTACTTTAAATGTAGACAGGGATGCAGCCTTGAACAAATTGAAGTGGGTAAGATTCATTTAAGCAATCCACCCATCACTTTTATGTATATTTCAGTGCAACACCATCTGTGGGACGGGTATGCCCAGACATGGGTCCCATGAACACTGCCACTTGAACCAAGTTATACCCGACTCATAATCTCTAATAAGGTGAAGCTGGTCTTAGGTTACTTGGGTTCAGGTTCAGGGAGGACCTGGACTGGCAGGTTGATCTGGACTGTTCCTATTGGAGCAGCGGCCAGACTGATTTGCATATGGCTTTTTCCAAACTGAGGTGACTTGGTGTGCAAAATAACGACGGATTGGGATGCGGCCCGAGTAATTACCAGTGGCTGAGCTTAATTCAAGTATTCTAGGCATCACTTTTCCAGTAGCTGAAAAATTTCCAGTAACTGAGATTAATTTAAGCATTCCATCCATCACTTTTTTGTGTCCTTCAGTAGTCAATTATGTGACATCAAGGAAAGCCTTTGTCTGTTTACAGGAAAAGGTAGAAAAACATCTACTGATAGTTCATGTTACTCTCCCATTGAATCACCTAACTCTGGAACTTACAAGCCCCTTTTCTCTGTAACACTGTCATACCAAGATTCGCCTCCGTAAGAAAATTACATAAATGCGTGATCCATCATCAGCTCAGTGAGGAATGGGGGATGGATCCAAATGTGTTAATATAACCTACAGGTCGTGACATTTGGCATTTGAATGTGCTGTAATGGTGATGGAATTGTGGTGGAACTGAGAGGATTGGTAAGGCCTGGACCTTTGTCAGCCCAAATGACAACCACTGACCTGAAAGAAAATGGAAAAGCCTTTGTGGAATGTAGAGGAAAAGCTGCATGCCAGGGACTTCCAGAGCCATATCTACAAGTGGGCCAGCGAGGACTATCAAGTTGTTATTTTTGTCTTGCTTCAGTTTTGCAGTTTTGATGTAATGATTCATTTATTGTCTTGTGTTTTGCTCTTGTATTTTACTTACTTTCTGTTGCGTTTACTACCCTGCTGCTGGAGACTTGCGACATGTGTTGGACAGAGGAGACATGGACTAAAGTTTTCCTTCTTTCTTCCTCTTCTGAAACTCACAATGGGATTTAATCTGAGCAAGGAGTTCAGAGTCTACGTCTACTTGCTCTACTGCTATGAGGGCCAGATGGAACAGTGAAGTAAAGCAGAGCAGTTTAATGAACATGTTCCAGCTACTAAGAAGGAAGGTTTTGATTCTACTAAGGATGTGGAGGCAAGGATTGTACATTATCTTTCTTTGCTTTATTACTCAGCAGCCATTCCCAAGTTTAATTCTCTATCATTAAGAAATGATATATCCCAAAAGCAAAAGGGAAATGTTAACAACAAAGTAACAACACAGTCCACCAATCAAGTCACTGTCCCCTACAAACCCCTCTGTAGATGCATCCTCCTCTCTTCACATGAAGCCTCCATGTCTACTAGTCCTCTCATCGTACATTATTCTGATCTGTACCTATGAAGAGGCAATTTAAACACTGTGGTCTGTTTATTTTTTTGTTACTAACATCGTACCATAGAATACACTGCATCAAAGTATCCTTTCCTCTTTCACCATTCATATGTCCCATAAGCATCAAATAACAAACATTGTTTACTTATTCCAACAACGCAATTTCAATCTGCTGTCTCGCAATGCCCCCAACTCATCTAGAATCCAAGAACTTACGTCCTGAATAGACCTGAAGTTCCAGTCCACTACCAGGTTCTGGTGACCCTTGAGGTACTCCGCCATTACTGAGATCTGACATGCCAGGCAAAACTAATAGTATTCATTCCCCTTCTCTGCCAGTCTCTTGGACCGCATGCCTCCCAGACAGTCAATGTATCTGACAGCAGATATGTTGTCCACTTTCAGAAAAATACTGCAAGATAATCTGTCCTTCCTCAGAGACCTGATAGTAAATTATCCTGTGAGGAGCTCCTAACAGTTTGTGTGGAGATCTAATTCTGGTTCTGTCCATCTTCCTCCCATGAAAATATTTCCCGTCCATTCTAAGTTTCTATGTGATTCAGCAACCACTGGATCTCTATCTCGGCTTCCAGCAAGTGAGTCACTAACTCCAAATACTTCGCTCCTCTCCTGAGATGATAACTTTTAGCCTCTTGAGTGCCCACTGTGGAGGCAAACAGTAAAAATGGCTTGAATAGATGATGACAGAAGCCCTATGTAGAAAGGTGCCCCTTTTGACCTGGTCAACCCCACTTTTTGGCTGGTATTTGACGTGATTTCGACTGGGGGTGCACTGGGTCCTTGTTAGCCAGGTCCCCAGTGCCAGATTTCTTTCCCAAAAAGTGGACCACTGTGCCCCAATTGGCAATACCTTTGGCACTCCCTGTAAGTCCCTAGTAAGTGATACCCCTGGTACCTATGGCAAGGAGGCCAGAGAGGGTCCTTAAGAGCTGCAGCATGAATTATGCCACCCTAGAGGATCCCTCACCAAAGACCCACAGACTGCCACTGTAGGCTCCGTGTCTTGAAGCAGACAAAAGTGAAAACACAACATGGCACACAGCCCTGTGTGAGAATGTTTGCATTGTCAGCATTCCGTCCATCATTCGTTTGCTGTAACACTTTTCGCCCTAAGTGGGATGGGTATGCCCAGACGTGGGTCCCTTGCTCACTGTGCCACTGGATTCAAGCTAGCCTGGCTGAAGAAGGGTGACATACCCTGAAACCGGTCCCAGGATGCTTGTTTCCGGTCCAGGGAGGACCTGGCCTGGCAGTTCGGTCTGGACTGTTCCCATGGGGCACAGGGTCAAGACTGATTTGCATATGGCTGGGTCCAAACTGGGGTGGCGTAGTGGGCAAAAGAACAATGGATTTAACCCAGATCTTTTGACTGGGGGAGAATGTTTGCATTGTCAGCATTCCGTCCATCATTTGTTTGCTGTAACACATGCCCACAGACACAGCATAGGTAAGTCACCCCTACTGCAGGCCTTACAGTCCTAAGACAGGGAGCACTATACTACATATGATGGCAGAACTGCACGAGCAGATATGCCCCTGTGCTGGTCAGCCCTATTGCTGCCAGTACAAGTGAACAGGGAAGCCATTTTGAGTAGATGAGCTGGACCCCAGTGAAAACGAGTTTCCCAGTTACATGATGGCTTCACTGAAAATAGGTATGTTTAGTATCTACCATTTCATATAAATGAACCCACACTGATGCCAGTGTGGAATTTATTAATGCATGCACTCAGAGGGCACCTTAGAGGTGCCCCTGAAAACCTGTCAGCCTCTAGTGTGTTGACTGACTTGTTCTTTCCAGCCTGCCACCAGAGATGAGTTTCTGGCCCCCAAGGGTGAGGGCCTTTGCTTTCAGGAGGTCAGAAACAAAGCCTGCATGGTAAGAGGGTTTTCACACTCCCTCCCACAAGATGACTTGCTGATTAGCATTCCAAGGCAGGAAGCTTCAAAGGGGTCGCTGCCTATTAAATGCGAATTTGGGTCCCCTCACAGGAGAGGAAGCTGACCCCCTTTGTCCAGAGCCCTTTGGCACCAGGACAGGTGAGAAAATTAGCTAGTCAGGAATTCTGGGACAGGGTGATGCCCACTGGTCATATAGTGGGCGTAGTGACCCCAAAGGTAGGCAGCCCATTGACTACAAACCTACACTCCCCTAAAACCCCTAAGTTCATTATTTGGGGAGCCCCAGAGAATCAGATCCTGCCAACCTGACAGAAAAAGACAGACGCAAAGAGTCGCAAAGAGCAAGAACAGAAGATCCAGCAACTGACTTGGCGCCAACCCTGCTGGCCTGCCTGCTGACTTCGACAAATGCACCACAAGCTGACTTGTCCTATAGCTGCTGTATCGCCAAAGACTGGGAGACCCACCAGTAATTCACCCAGGAACCAAGAACTCCCGTGGGACAGCGGACCTGTTCTCCTGCATCCTGCAGTTACCAGAGACTGAGCTGTGAGGCTCCAAGACCGCAGAAACCTGACGCCGGAAAGCACCACTGCACCCGAGCCATCTAGCATGAGCTGAAGTGGGTCAAAAGGTGCCAACATGGTCCCCAGACCCTCCAGACTCGAAGCGCACCTTGGGTTTCCCCAATGTGGACTTCTCGACAATGCCTGCAGCCTCTGTTCGCAGGCCCCCCCACCGCGACTGCTCCCGGTAAGGAAAACCCGATGCCTAAGGACACCTCTGCACGCGTCGCCACTGGCCCGTGGAGAAGGAGATCAAATGTGTCCCTACATCCCCAAAGATTGTGAGGCCTGAGCCCCCCTGTTGGTTAAGCCCGACTGGCCTCCCAGTCAAAGGCTGCAGCCTCTTTTTAAGAAGACCGATCCCTATTGACTTCCATTGGGCACCTGACGCAGTTTTGCACCCCTGCACCCGGCTGCCCTAGTGCGGCTGGTGGTGTCTGGCTGGTGTTGCCTTGGACCTTGCCCTCCACTTACCTTAAGTCCCGGAGATTGATCTCGTAAGTCGCAGTACTGTACCTGAATGGCATACTTGTTTTTCCTCCCATAGAATAACATTACAGCTTCTGAAAAATGCACGGTGTCGACTTTTTAAATGCGAAAGTATTTCTATTGAAAATTCTACTTACCTGACCCGGTTTATTCTAGTGCCTAAATATTTATAAAGATACATGTTATTTTTATAAATTGGTGTAGATCTCCTTATTGAGTCATGTGCATCATTTATTGACTATTGTGTGTATTTGCAGATGTCTAACACTCCTCTCTGATATGCCTAAAGCTGCTCAACCACACTACCACCTGGGAAAGCACCTTGGGTTTGCTAGAGCAAGCCCCTATCCACTCATAAAGGAACCCTCTGGACTCTTTGCACGATATATTTCTTTTTGATATATCATATAATGAGCCAGCTTCCTACACCTACAATCCTGGTTTGGGAGATATTATCTCTCCAGAGGGCCTACCTCAACTCTTATTAAATCCATTTTTTCACTTGAAGGATTAGATTAGCTGCTACATAATCTATTACAAAATTTAGAAAAGTCATTGACTGACTCTGAACTAGTTCTAACTTCTAATTGATCTCAAACCCTAGATCATGAAGCAATGTAATAGCTGTGTTCAAATTTCACTTCCGTTGTAGAGGGCATTGGTCCATCAGTAGAATACTGCCTGGAGAAATAATCAGTATGATGCCCCTTACTCTCAGGTGTTCTATCAAAGGCCACAAAAGTCTGGTGAAGCACAACAGGGGCTTATGAAAGTCCGAATTACAGAGCTGGCACTTGTATATATTATCCCCCTCCAACAGAACTAAAGAAACCACATGTGAGGATAAAAATGGGACCCGTCAGGTAGGCATCTTTCAGGTCTGACGTGACCATCAAATCTACTGGGAGAAGTACATACCCTCAACATATGGATACCCTCCATCTTGAAGTGGTGACTGACAAGCCACTCTTTGAACTCTCTCAAATTAAGAGGGGTCTGAAACCTTTGTCTCCGCCAGAAAGCCATTGCTTAGAAAAGTCCATGGGGTGGATGCCAATCTGCATAAACCTCATTTTTATTTCCATCGCAGACATTTAAGTGTCTATCATGATTACCTTCTGATGTGAAAACGTCAGTGGTATCTGAGCTAACTATAACTTACGCCCCAGCAATTCACTGCTTATGACCTCACATATTACATCACTCATGACTAGGTCAGTGACATGTCCATGTCATGAGTGATGTAATATGTGAAGTCATAATCAATGCACTGCGGGGGCGTGAGTTATAGTTATCTCAGATAGCTATAACTGTTAAATTTCTATGGTTTTGTATGCGTGAAATCTGAGCCTAACTATAACGTCCCTGTAATCTTTGTTTTTTTCAGTGAATTTCTAACGTTTTTATAATGCTATTTCCTAACTATAACGTCCCTGTAACCTTTGTTTGCCTAGTGAATTTCAAAGGTTTTTAAATGTTTATTTCCTTACTGTAATCTTTGAGAGTGAGTGTTTGAGTGGCTGTATAGGTCAGTGAGTGTGTGTGAGAGGCTGTATGGGTCTATGAGTGGGTGTGTGGGTGGTTTTGTGGGTGTGTGAGTGGGTGTGTGAGTAGCTGTATGGGTTGGTGAGTGGGTGTGTGATTGGCTGTATGGGTCTGTGAGAGGGTGTCTGAGTGCCCTTATGGTTGTAAAAGTAGTTTTGAGGGTGTGTAAGTGGATTTGTGAGTCTGTGAGTGGGTGCATGAGTGAATGGGTCTCTAAGTGGGTGTGAGAGTGTCTGAGTGGGTCTGTGAGTGGGTGTATAAGTGTGTGAGTGGGTATAAGAGTGTCCCAGTGGGTCTGTGAGTGGGTGTGAGAGAGTCTAAGTGAGTCTACCAGTGGGTGTGGAGTATCTGAGTGGGTCAGTGAGTGGGTGTGAGAGTGTCTCAGAGGGTCTGTGAGTGGGTGTAAGAGTGTCTCAGTGGGTGTGTGAGTAGGTGTTTGAGTGGCGGTGTGGGTCTATGATTGGGTGCATGAGTGTCTGAGTAGGTTGGTGAGTGGGTGTGAGAGTGTCTGAGTGGGTCTGTGAGTGGGTGTGACAGTGTCTGACTGGATCTGTGAGTGGGTGTAAGCGTGTCTGAGTGGTTATGGTAGTGGTTGTTTGAGTGTCCGTCAGAGTGGGTGTGTGACTGGGTGTATAAGTCACATTTCTTTTTTCTTTTTTCCTGGTTAGCAGGGATCCTGCTACCCGGTTCCAATCATCTCTCTGCCTTGTGCAGAAGGAGGGTCTTACTGCTATACATGGTATTGATGGTAACAGGAAACTCCTAATAATGTAAATTAGAGTTGGCCCTTAGTCAGGAGAGATGCCACTTCCATCCTTGTTTCAAATACATGGAGCGCTCCACTCCAATCAGTGGAGGCAGGCAGGAGACACTGAGTTATTGCATCAGATACCGTCTGTGTTATCCACAAATTCAGATACCCTTAAAATGGGGCTCTTATAATTCAATCTTGCTGCATCTTTAACTTTGAACCGCATAGGAGATATTTAAAAAAAGGCAAGAACATTGGTGGTGACTGTTTAAACAGCTGTACTCCAATACTATACTAATCAGGGGGTTACTATTTAGATTAGTAAAAATTTGAGCAAAAGGCATTCTACCTGTTCTGATGAATACCATCCACTCAGGAGCCCCCTCAGACCCATGCCCTACTTCATATACAACCTTGGAAGACCCATATTCTCCCCGTGCTCATCGCTATCATCAAAACCTGCATAACCACGCCACCTTCCCGTCTTGCTGGAAATATTCAGAAGTCAACGCCCTATTGAAGAAACCAACAGCGGACCCCAACACCCTCAGCAGCTACAGTCACATCTCACTGTAGCCTTTTCTCATGGACAGAACCCAACAAGTTAGACTTCCTCCCTACACCTCAGAACCCAAGAAACCCATCTGCGGAGTCCCTCAAGGCACTTCGCTCAGACCAACACTCTTCAACATTTACATGATGCCCAGGCTCTTATCACAAGTAGACTAGATTATAGAAATGCCCTCTACATCAGAATCCCAGCGCATGTCCTATGTTGATTCCAACCACCCAGAATGCCACTGTCTGACTCATCCTTAACATCCCACGAAATAACCACATTTCTCCACACCTCAACAATCTCCACTGGCTCCCAATCCAGGAAAGATGTAAGTTCAGGCTACTCACCCACGTCTACAAAGCTCTCCACAACACCGGTCCAGCTTATCTCAACCACTGCCTCAACTTCTACCAACCCACCAGACACCTTCGATCTGTGACCCAGGAAAGAACAAATCTCCCTCGTATCAAGAAGACCAGAAGTGGAGGATGCTCCTTCACATTCCTCACAGCCAAGACCTGGAACGATCTTCCGAAACACTCAGAACCTCCACCTCCCTCATGGCCTTCCGAAGGAATCTCAAGATATGACTCTTTCAGATGAAACAGGCATGAACTCCTCCTTCCCCTTCAGACCTGCCCTACTCAGCACCTGGATACCCTCACAGGTGATTAGCCATGCTCTGTAAATTCACATAACATAACATACCATACTTTACCGTGAACTGTTTCATTAAGTACTCATTAAACAATTTGGCCCTGAAGAAGCAACTTTGTCGAGAAACAGGTGTTGGCTGTTTGATGGTTTAATTATAATCAAATGTTATAAGCAGCTGAGAAGGGGGAGCAGAGCACTCCCAGGTGCTTATAGCGCGGCACCACACTCCGCTGTGTGGGACGAGCATGGGCTGCGCCTAGACGAAGCTGGACTGGGCCCAATCTCTTGGCTCTGGCCCCAACTGGTTTCCAAAATACCGGACTCTTTACTGCTGTTACTAACTTGGAGAGGGCTGGGTGATCTCACATAGATTAATGGCTCTTAGATCTTTGCAATCTATAGCACGTGTAGTAGAACACCTCACAAGCCATGAACCTCTGAATACCAAGAGTCCCTGGAGGTTTCTTCTAAGAGAGACCCCAGCGTTTCTCATCAAGACTGGCCTAGTTAACATCTGGTTCGCATAGCTGACGGGTCAGGGAACTTGTAGCTACCAGGAGCATTGCTCTGCCCTGAAAGGACGGGCTTAAAGGAGGGGTCTGCCATACAAATGAAAGAATGAACAATCTACTCTAATAACCTAACTGTGATTTTTCCCTTTGATGGTCATTGTCTATCCACTTGCTATCAGAATAGCTGGCTTATTTAGGTTTGAGCCACAAAGGTTGCGGGGCTGTGGGGTTGTTCCTCTTTTTATTTGTTTTTGTGTGGCTAGGGCCCCCTCTTACCCCAGGTTTGTCCAGCCCTAGAACACTAGGACACATTTATTGTAGCAAAGAAACATTTATTGGCAAATGCCTTAGTGCTGCCTTTTAGACCCAAACTGTGTTATTATATTGTTAATTAATCTGTATTGATCTGCATTTTAGACCCCTAGTTTCTTTTTCTTTTTTTTGTTTTGTTTTTGCTCTGTGCAGGTATTATGGGCAAGCACAAAGCAACAGAGTCTGCCACAGGAGCTCAGACGCATCCTAAGACAATTGGGAATTCTAGGAATTGCACTTTAAATGATATTGACCTCTTGATAGAAGAGGTCGAATCCATTATTGATATAAGACCCTTAATGAAAGTGTCAAAAAAAGTTAAGCACGCTACATATACTCTCCCTGATCTGTTCAAAAAGAAAGTGCTGCAGCACCCAGTAGCTAGAGGAATCTCTGCGCCTAAGGTTACACCTCCGAGAGCTAACAGCGATGCTACCAATCACTCAGCTACATGCCATACTCCCCTCATAGAGCTAAATATAATTTGCAGCAATCGCTTCCAGCCCTACAAGCACCTCAACCCACTGAAGATATCCCTGGGACGTCCTCTGAAATGTTTGATCAAGGGATGGCCGTAGAGGTGTTGGAATCCCCCCATGATCACTGTCAAGATCCCCTTAGGGAGATGAAAGCTGAGACAGGGGGATTCAAAACGATAACACATCTCACTAATACGGTCAAGCATCTGCTGGCGGTTGTTATCGGGACCACAAAGGGTGGTGTATGTTACTGTGGGGCAAGAGCCTTGGGGAATGTCTCAAACACAAATATCCCTCCAAGCCATGTTAAAGTACAAAAGGATCAATACTAAAAGCGCAGTCCTCAAGGCTTGAGGGGCGTCTCCAACTTGCACTCAATCGTAACAGTAGAATCAATTATTCCATTTTTCTTAATGTGTTTTGCAAATTTCTTTATTGAATTTTCATATTAATCTTTGCAAAATTAATTCATCAATTGTTCATGACAATGCTATTTTTACATATGTTCAGGCTTTACATATGCTCTGGTGCCCAATGCATTTCGGGCGACTGCCCTTCGTCAGGGGCTTTTTGTTCAAAAATGCATTTAGCGGTAACCTCATTCATACAAACTTATTCCGTTATCGCATAAGTCCGTGCTCAATATGGATGATGTTAATGGCTTATCCCGGTCACCGGGATCCACATCCTCACACTCAGGAGGACCAACCAATTTGCACCACCTAACTTAAAATATTGATTTACCACTTATCACTGAACAGGAGTGCGCCTATTCACGTATCCACTTAAAGTACAAAAGGAACCATACAGAAGATTGAATGCTAGTCCAGCTTAGGGTATCAGGAACACTAAAATCAATAGGGACTCATGGACTCTAGGCCAGACATCATTCTGCTCCTGGCCTCACTCTGATCCACAAAACCCTAGGAGAGATCCAACTATAGATACCATCAAGCCGCCCATAGGCCATAACACTCAATACCTAGGTATTACTCATAGGCTATCCCAAAATGTATGCCCTCCTGGAGAAAAACATGTGCCTCAAGTTAATCGGTATTCTATCCCTAATGGACCAAAAATCAACTTACCCTCACCAGTTCAGATGTATATGGCCAATTTCCAAAAACTTCCTTTTGCATTGAGACACGAGGATTAGGATTCCCTGATTAATAAGGTAACTCACTGGATCCACCAAGTAAGAGTCTGTAGATGCGTAATTTGCGATGACATCTTCCAGCGTAGAAGATACCCTGTCCATGGCTCCGAACTTGATTTCATTGAATTGACATTCATTGATAGGAAAGTAGAAGATAACGTGGTAGCCATTGATGCTAGGATGTGCACGCCAAATGACTCATCTATCCAATTCAAATATTCTCAGACAGATCTACGTTGGGCTAAACCAAATTTAAGATCAAATCGTCCAATTGACCACGTTTTAGGTAACTTGGACTGACTACCTATCATGAATACTCAACCCCTCATGATCCAATATGCACCTTTCGAGGCTAGCCTCAAGTGGCTTTGAACTAACATCCCAGGATCAACAACCTCTAGGGCACCATTTTCTTCTTCCCAAATTTCAACTAGCAGGGGCGTACTACAGTCTTCAAACAACTGGCCCCCTATGACACAAAATCCACATTCTCTTATTAGTAGCTAGGTTTTCTCTGACAAAACTCCTATGGTAACTAACTTATTAAAAAATTATTCACTTCACGCTTTAGCAGTGGTTTCCTGGAATGTGGCAGGCCTTAAATCTAAACTACAACTGCCTGACTGGATTGATTTTATTGAAAGATTCAATATATGCTTATTCCAGGAAACCTGGAGTACAGAGCCTGTTTTTTGGCCTGGGTATGCCAATTATTGGATCCCGGCTAAAACTAGCCATTGTGGAAAGCCATGTGGAGGCCTGTTAATATGGCTTAGAACCTCATTAAACTGCGTAATAAATGAACTGGCAATTGACTTGCATTAGGCCCGACAGGGGCCCTTCTGTTTACATCATTAACATTTATGCCAGAGGGGTTAGGGGTGGTAAAATGTATGAAATGCTCCACACACTAGAGAGACACTGGGAGAATATGACTGACACACAACACATTTTACTTGCTGGGAATATTAACATCACTTTTGAGCCCCTAGATTGCGAGGATACTGAATTGTCTGCTGAGGAGGACGAGTGTTGGGGTATGCCACAACTCGAATTATCTCCCATACAAAGGTGGATGCAAGCCGCTATGCAGCAGAAGGCCCTGACTTTGGAACATGGACTTAGGGCCACACATGGGAGACCAAAATCAGATAACAGAGAGGCTTCCACATATAACAGGGCTAATCAGGAGAGTCGCATTGATTATATAATAATGGATTTAAAACTGTGACACAAGGTGAACAATATGGTAGTCACCCTAAGAATTGAGAGCAACTATAATCCCCTCTGTCTCCATCAATCTTCTTTTTGGGAGAACATGCCCCATCTCACTGTCACGCATGCTAACTAGAGAATTGCAACAAACTAACAACAAGTGAAAGCTTAAGTGGCATCAAGCTGCAGCTAGGCACGACATCTTGTCCACCATTACTCCAGGTCTCCTAGCTGCCACACTGAACCATGATGCATTGATGGCCAAAGATATAAATATAAAAGAAGCTACTAGTAACCATACATGCTTCTTTGATCACTAGTGCTTCTCTTCCTAGCGCCCTCTCCTCAAGATTTTAATAAACACTGCAAGCGTAATAAAACCAACAGTTGGTTCAATAAAGTTTGTAGACAGGTAAGAGGCAGCTAGCATCAGCTATTAGATCTAAAACGCCAGAGCTGATAAAAGATACAAGGATACTCTACAAACATACCCAGTAACAGGCAAAAAAGGAGTGGGACAAGATTAGATGGCGTGACACACTTAAATCATGCACTGATAAAGATCACTGCAAGTTTTGTGCACTTATGAAGTCTGGGGGCAGAGAGGCTAGATGTCAACCATCGAATCATATACCATCATTTGCTTGGTTTGACCATTTTAAAGATCTATACTCTGACAGCTCTCAGGATTCCACTAATCTAGGCCCAGTAGAGTTCGACACCACCCAGATGTTCTAACATTTGACCTAAATTACATTAGATCTGCCCTTGATGCCATCATACGCGGTAAACACCCGGACCTGAAGACATCTTTATCATCGATAGGGCTAATTGGGCTAAATATATACTAGCGCTATCAAATGCAATTGCGAGGGGTGCACCAATCCTGAACTCCTGGAAAGGAGCTGAGGTCATGCCTATCTACAAAAAGGGGGATAGAAGCCTGCCCTCAAACTATAAACAAATAAGCTTAATAGACACCATTAAAAAGGTGGTCTGTCGGGTGAGCTTGGGATCAATTCATGATTGGATCGATGAAAACTGCATACTTTCCACGCTACAAGCTGGTTTTAGTAAGAAAATGAGCACCATAGACCAGGTTTTCCGTTTCTTGACTTTGTACTGGAAGACGGTCCAAATTGGCAGGGACCATGTCTATGTGGCCTTTGTCGATTTGAAAGCCCACTTTTGACCTAGTTTCAGGTGTTGAGGGCCATGGGTATGCCTACGAACCTTCTCTCCATCCTTGTATGGCTTCATGAGGGCAACTATGTCAGTGTTAGGTGGGGGTATCTGGGACAACTCACAGTCCCATTTCGATCAACAAGGGTGTCCGGCTGGGGTGCGTCATGGCCCCCACCGTGTTTTCCCTATACCTAAACAATATTGTCCAGTTTCTATCAAATTGTACTTATAATGCTCCTTCTATTGCTGGTTTGAGAACACCCACATTACTCTTTACTGGTGAAACTTTGTTAGCCTCGCAGACCCCGAGTGGACTTTAGTGTTTACTTGATCGATTTGACAAATTTTGTTCCTCACGAGGTTTGGTAGTAAAATTCACCAAAACAAAGTTTATGACTATCAACCAGCATAAGACGTTTGGATGAAAGATGTTCCTGGGGGCAGGGCCGGCTCTAGGGCAGTGCGACCGGTACAGCCGCACCTGGCGCTGACTTGTGGGGATGCCGTGTTTAGAAAAACCTTATGGGTTTGAAAGCTCCTGCTGCAGAGTTCCTTGAGTGTTGGACAGTTTCCAGGCAGCAATAAAAATGTCAAGATAACTCGTGATTCATGATCCTGCTGGAGAGAGATTGAGGGGTATATTCACAAGAACGTGTGATAACTACCGCAAGAGTAGCGTAACGCAACTTCCAATAACGCAGCCTATCACGGGAAAATAACCCCGTGTCAACGTGGGATTCACAACAAGGCGGTACCATGCGATAGCCTGCCGAAACCGCGGACAAAGTCCGCGATACAACCACCACGACGGAGATAAAAACACAAACCACAACACCAAAAAACACGCGATGGGCCAAAGCGCGATAAGAAAACAGTGACAACCAGCGTGAGGGCAGCAATAGGCACGCGCAATGCGGGAAAAAGCACAAGAACAGTATACGGAAAATGCCACAGAACAAAATACATCAACAGCGGAGTGCCACGGATGCACCCTGGCCAACTGCAGAGGACAACATGCACACCACAACATCCACGCACCGTGGAAGAACAGAACCCACAGGCACACCACTTGAAAGAGACCAGTGGCAGACAAATCTGAGCCGCAGGAGCGACACACCCGCTGTGCAGCATACGCACACAAGCAGAAGTGCACCCGGACAGTGACAACATCCAGGTAAAAACAGCAACACCTCCACAACTGAACACAGGACACAACTGGATCGGAAATTGCGCACAACCTGGCAAAACACACCTGAAACCCCAGGGACATGTAACATGACAATGTACAATTCCGACCTGTGACCTGCAAACATGTTTATTCACACATGCAGTGCAAATGGACATCCACTACTGTCCCATGAATGCCACGGAGGGTCACAATGTGACGTGATCATGAGAAGTAAGTGTCAATGATGGAGTCCCTACGGGCCATTCCTGCCACAGCTGCAGTGGGATGTGGGCCACCTGCCCCATCACCACCATCATCGTCCGGTACCTCTGGAACAGGGATCCATGGGGCCCTGGTGCGAACACAGATGTTGTGCAACACACAACATGCAACGATCATCTTGCACATGACGTCCGGGCTGTACAGGAGCTTCCCACCAGTGCCATCCAGGCACCTGAAACGTGACTTCAACATGCCAAATGTGCGTTCAACGATGCCCCTGGTGCGTATGTGGGCTGCATTGTACTGCCTCAGGGCGGGTGTGTTCGGGTCTCGGAGGGGTGTCATCATCCAAGGGCAGAGTGCATATCCTTGATCACCTGTGACAGTGCAGGGAGAGAAGTGTCAATACTTGGTTCGGCAGGATGTGATGGCAGGCCCATCAATTCAGTGACGCCTGTGCTGGCTGAGTGGGGGATGAGTGTAAGCCAGCCCTCAGGGAGTAGCATGTGCTGGCAACTACACCAACAGTCATCAGGCACACAGACATGCAATGTCTGAACTACAAGGGGGGATGACTCGAGTCGCACAGGGCTAGTCGCCCCGGATGCACAGCGGCCGACACGGGCCCACCACCACGGGACGCTGACCTGCGGGAGACTGGGGTAGGGTCATGGGGGCAGAGCAGTGCCTCACATGTGTCATGGCCGCATTCCGCATCTCCACACGTTCAGCAGTTGTGTGGCTGTGGTGCCATGTGGAGTCTGTATTGGGTGCAGGGGTAGCCCAGGATGACCATGGAGTGGGGTAGTCGTGTCTGGTAGGGGGTCGTGTAGTTTAACATGTCGGATGTGGTCAGGTCACGTGTGCATCCCCACAGTTGTGCCTTGTGCGTTGGTGGCTGTGGGATGTGTGGTGTGTTGAGTTGGTACTTACCAACGAGCAGTCCCATTCCATATGTGCCATCCAGGAAGCGCTGGTTGATGATGGACTGTCGGAAGATGAAGGAATCATGCACACTGCCTGGGTAGTTGGCGACGACATTGGTGAACATTCCCCGGTGGTCCACTATTGCCTGCACATTGATGGAATGCGTGTGCTTCCTGTTGCGGTAGTGGTGTGCAGTATCCGCAGGGGTCACAAGTGGGACATGTGTGTAGTCGATTGCCCCCAACACGGCCGGGAATCCGGCTATGGCATAGAAGCCTTGCTTAGTCTCCAGCTGTTCCTGCGCAGTGTTGGGAAAGTGAAGGTACTGGGGTATGAAGCTGAGGATGGCATCCAGGACGGGTGTGATGAACTTTGATAGGGCTGGCTGTGAGACCCCTCCGACTCTGGCAGTTGTTGGTTGGAAGGTCCCAGAGGCCAACAGGTGCAGCACTGCCAGCAGCTTTGTCTGCGGAGGGATGTTTGTTCTCCGCTGTGTTGGTGCCGTCAGCCTGTGGGCAATGTGGGTCAGGATGCGGAGGATGGTTGTCCTTTTGAGCCTGTAGTGGGCAATGGCTTCCGCGGGCGTTAGGTCTGTGAGAGTGGTGCATTTACGGTAGGTCCGCTGTCTTGCTCTACGCTGCCTCTGTGGTGGTCCGGGGGGGAGCGGGTCCGGGTCCTGGGGGGGGTGGCGGTCCAGGGGGTGGTGGCGGGGGGTGTTGTGGCCCTGTTGGGGCTCCGAGCTGCATGTAGAGTAGCTCCATGGCATCGTTTGTTCTTTGGGTATGGCTGTGTGCAGGACTCCGTTGCCTACTGCAGGTAGACATCCTTCTTTACACCTGCTTGAGGTAGGTGTTAAATACCTGCGGCTAGCGCACCTCATCGCCTGTTTTGTGTTCTTATCGCAGATGTGGGTGGTCGTTGTGAATGTTGAGGTGTGATGTTGTCTCGACTTTTGTCACGGGAACGCCTACTCTGCATCTCATTAGCGATATTTGCGGGGGTCCTCTGTGGCGATGTATTTTGCGGCTGCTATCGCGGGTAAACTGGTGCTGTGGGCTGTTAACACCGGCTTGTGAATGGGGGGGTACATTTATCACAACTTTGGCTGCGATAAAGTGCCGTTAATTTGTCGATAGCTCCTTGTGAATATGCCCCTGAGTTTTGTCAAGTGCCAGTTCTGACTCATCATAATGTAGCACATAGGGCAAATTTTTCTGCTGCAAAGAACCTGCACCATGTGGATCACAGAGATGCATTTTATGTGGATAGCTCGGTGGGCTACTCCTTTTGTCACAGAGATCCTTCTCTTACTTGCAGTTCATAAGTTGCAATCCTAATATAGCACAGTGTCCTACGAACTGTCATCAGAGAGCTACATAGAAACAGCATGGTATAAGTTAGAATGTTATGTTTTTCCCCCCAGTCTTTCATTATTTTAATGTTGCTAAAAAGGGTTTGTTTGGGTAGAAATACATTCTTATTAGTAAAGCCAACCTCAACCACTGTGGTACGTTTTAAATCCTGTTTGCGCTTGTCCAGACCAACACTCTTAAAATATACTGCCTACTGGTATGGATGACATGTGACTCATATACCTTGTAATACTCATAATCTTTTTGTAATATTTCCTATAGACTGATTTACACACGTACGGTGCACTGTTTCTGTATAATGTGTCTGCTATAAAGTGCTCTGACACCCTACACTGGTATGAGTAGCACTAGAAAACAAATAAAATGCATATGTGAGAGGGGTTTGGAGAGATGGGGGCACTGTTGTCGGGTGGTTGTGAGTGAATCCGTGGAAAAGGAGGTCAAGGGGGAAAGGGCGTAAGAAAAGATTATTGCACTGGGCGCCACCAGCGCTAAAGCCGGCCCTGCCTGGAGGACTGTGAAATGTAGAAAGTAGAGGCCTTTGATTATCTAGGCATTAGGCTGACACCCAAACTGTCTTCGAAGCAGGGTTGGATTGGGATTAAAAATCGGCCCGGGCACGCTAAAAAAAAGTGGCCCACATTTGCATATTGCCTTTCCTCAAAACACTGCTTCGGCAAAATTTTATTAAAAAAAGGGGGGGGGGGTGATAAAATAAAATGCACGGATTAGTTTACACTGGTGAAACACACCTGAAAACAAATGAGGCCACTTCTGCTCAGGGCCCCTGCCCCCACTCAGTATGCACACATTAATGGGCCGGCCCAGCGAGAGAAAGGGAGTGACACCTCTGCCTGTTGCTAAACGGGAGGTAATGAGCGCCCATCTGCCTCCAGGAAGGCCACTCAGACACCCACTGGGCCGCTGGCTGTATCTGAACAACAGAGACACCGCCCAAATCGGCCCCCCAGACTGCTAAAAAAAGCAGCCCACAGCTGGAACTAGGACACCGGCCCCTCGGGCGTTGCCCGAGTGCCCGCGTTACCAATCCGACGCTGCTTCGAAGCCACACTTAGACAGAGCTTTACTTAAACACAAGCAAATTGCAGGTGCTATTTCAAAAGAACACTGAGCATCATTTACCAAGCCAGTAACTCCTGTGTTACAACTTTATGATGCAAAGGCAGTGGAAACAGCACTTCTTGGCACTGAGCTTTGAGGCTTTCAAAACATCGCTGGGTTTATCAAAACTGAAAATAAGTTTCAGAGAAACTTAGTTATGTTCCCAGTCATCACTCCGCTGCACCCACTGAACCATAATATGGGGAGGAGGTTAATATTAGACAAAGCAAGAATTAGATCTGTTTTGTTTTGGAGGAGGTTGAGGGCCACACCGGCACAAGCCCCCTATGCTAGAGCTTTGCAAGAACTCACAGAGCTGGATAGGTTCCACAAATTTGAGTGGCTAAAGAACATCAAGAAACTGCTGGGTTCTTTGGGGCTTTCCGATTTGTGGGACTTTTCTCCGGCTGTCCGCCTCCCCCCAAAGAAAAAATCAAAGAGATATACTGGTCTTGGGTCGACCAGAAGGCTGCCAACATTATAAATAGGGGCACACTGACTAATTAATTTATCATGTTCAAGATCCATAGTGCCCTCGAAACCTACCTAGATTTCATTACGGACCCCATTGACAGGAAGCTTTACATTCAGTTTAGGTTCGGAACTCTGCCTCTTAACACATTTATGGCCAAAATCTGCTACATTGATTCCAACATGCCCAGCTTGTAACTCTTCCATCGAAACTGTTGCGCATGTCCTGTTTGTTTGCCGAATCTATACTCGATCAAGGTTTTCCTGGATTTAACCTGTCTGCTCCCAGATGGTCTCCAGGAGATATACTGATGCTTTAAGAATTCGAAGAGCAGATCCTAGTCCACTGTTTGCCTGTGCAGTAGCCAAATTACTGGAAAGGGCGTGGCTCATAAGATGGAAAGCTATAGTAACCATCGCCCGAAATCCACAGCTTATGTAGCTTTGAAAGCTTCTAAGGGAGGAACCATTGGCGTCTATTGAGTTTTACATACCAACTCCCACATGGTGGGATTTCCCTTTAATACACACAGCAGACCCAAATAAGGTTTTTGTAGAACGAGTGTGTATTAGTGGAGGCTCGCCGAGGGAGTGCTGCGGGGCGGGGGAGGGGCAGGGTGGGGGGGTAGTGGAGTCCGACATACGACGGACAGGAGTAAGGTAAGTAATAAAATAAATAAAACAATTTACCTTGCGCACGCTGCATCGCCGAGTTGGTGATAAAGCGCGCGTAAGGTAAATTGTTTTATTTATTTCATTACTTACCATACTCCTGACCGTCGTATGTCGGACTCCACCACCCCCCCCCTGCCCCTCCCCTCCCCCGCCCCGCCTCACCACCCTGCAGCACTCCCTCGGCGAGCCGCCACTGGTGTATTGCGAATTTGGTTGTTCCTTACCAGCCCTCCCGCCTTTATTTTTGATTTTGAACTAGCACTTTAAAATTATCGTTTTGCACTATTTTTATGTAGGTCTGTTAATCTTATATTGTTTTACTCAAGCAAAAGATCTTTTGCCACCAGAGATGTGTTTACCCATATGCTTTCCACCACATGTCCAGTTGACTCTTGTTTGGTGCTGAGCCCAAGATATTAATCTTGCACCTTGAATTCTGTTGCTTCTGTATTACTATTTACAGTTAGCTCTATCGAGAGGACTTTCATATTTGTAAGGAATAGTAATGTGCGAATTACTTCCAGATACTATATAGAAAATAGAAAATGCACAGTGCACTTTAAATCAAAGCACTCTATAGATCAGTTTTGTTTTGATTGCTTACCATTATGATGTGTTTCCCTGATAAAAGCCTTTATGATGGTAATTTCGCTTGCATCGCCGGTGCGATGTTCTGCGCTACACTGTACGAAGAGCTGTGATTGCTGGGTTGTATAATTTTCTTTGTATAATTGTAAAGATTTTTTGATGCAATTTTAAGATGTTTGTAAATGTTATAGTTGTTGGTAATTTTTATGGCATTTTTGCCAGATAAAGTTTGAAACTGGTAAATGGTATAAAGGAATGCTACTAAGGTGTGAATTTGAAATCAAGATACCCGAACTTTGATCTGAAACATATATTGATGAATAAAGGAGCTGAAGAGAAGAAAGGACTTAAGACTATGTTATATTTGTCTTTCAGAGCTTTAATGGACTTTGAATTAAACATTAACAAATACACTTGATAGAAACAAGTGATTCTGGGAGGAGTAGAGCCGGGCACCAATCCTCTTTACCTGTGACTATATTTTGCATTATTGTGGTGATGTTGGTGAAGCTTGACATACTTTTGATTTGTTGATAACATGGAGCTCTTTACTTCTCCTTCCTTCCCATCATCATGGGAGATAAAAAGTGACAAGATTCACTTACAGGTGGGGATGGCTACAGCGAATCCCACCAGCGTGTAGCGACAGGTGACCCTCTGCCCCTCCCCTCTGTAATGGAGCCAGCTGAGGCACGTACCTGATTGCTGTTTGGTACGGGAGCGAAGGCGGCCGCTGGACGGAGGATCGACGATGGCGGGTCCCACGGTGGTGTGTTGCGGACTGCGGATGCGATTCCTGTGTTTTTTGCCTGACCCCCTGCTGGCTGGAGAAGAGGAGTCGCGGTAATACCGCGAGTAGCGGGAGCGTCAGGCCGGCGGTTTGGGAGGCTGCTCTGAGTTCACTGGGGCAAACTCCACGCTGGGGGTGAGACCCAGCTGCGGAGCATTACTGTTGGTCTCCTGCCGGCCTGTCCGGAGTCATAGTGGCCATGAAAAGACTAGAATTGGACTGATGCCACGTGGGGGCACAAAGGTACGCTGAGCATCGCTGGAATAAAGTTACTGTAAAAAAAATTTTACATTTTTTCTCTCTCTCCCTCTCCCTGTTTTGTTAAATGGAACTTTTCTGGAACTGCTGCCCAAAATTAATGAGAGGCTACTGAGAGAATAATAAATGCCCATGGACATAACCGCTAGAGAGAGGCATATTGCAGTGTTTTAAGTATGAATATCAGGAGGAAAGATCGGATGGTGTTTTCTCCATAACAAATAGACTGAACTGCTGAAAGAACAGGAAACAGTGCTGTCCTGATTGATATTGGTGTTTGTTAAAGGGCTCCCTTGAGACGGCCTGGAATTACAGAGCTTCCAGAAAAATCCGTTAAGTGGTCAAGGTGTCAAGGTGCTCCTTAGGCGCTGGCGGGGGAGATATATAGCGGCATGACTCAAAATTGAAGGTTTATTTTATGCACAGACTATATACTCTGGCAAAACAGCCCCTAGCGGTTCAGAAACAACTACATCTATAGAACCTTCTCCCCTGCCGCTCAGTTTCACAGTGGTGGGTTCGGAGCTGGAAGCAGTAAATTAAGCACCGGCCTCACACTATATTAAGGACAGGCTGTTCTCCTCGCAATAGGGCAAAATAATAGTGTGTTTTTGGATGTTTGCTTACTGCCAAGATGGGGAAACATTTAAAAATCGCCAACGTATTAGCCCATGTTGATACAAGTAGGGGGCTTAAATCAAAGACCCAGTCGACCCAAGTGAAGACAGCCTCAGCAACTGTAAGAGCTGAACGCTTGCAGAAAGCTCGTCAAGGCTCGACTAGAATATCAAGTCCACTAAGCTCAGAAGACGATCTGGTGGAGCTCGGGAAGGGAACTAGCGATGATCAGTCCCTGGAAATCTCTGAGACTCTTGCTCTAGAAAAGCCAAATGAAGGTCTTACAGCTGAGGGACTAGCTCTGGTTCACTGTGGCTCAGTTTCTGGTGGGGCCATCATCCAGAAAGATAGCCAGGCAGTAGGAAATCCTGCGAATTCCGAAACGTGCCAAAATCAAGAGTCCGCAAGGGAAGAATTCACTGGCACGCACCAAACCAAAACTAAGGAGTATCCTCTATTTTTGAAGCCCAAAACACCTCTACCACCTGCGCAGCCCCCATGTACAGAACAAGAACCTCTGGGGAAAACACAAGCGGATGGGCCATTGGATATTCAAATATCTACCTGTTCTCCATCGATTTTACCTCCAAGACTCCTGGACCATTTAAAGGGGGATTTGAGGGATGGTCAGCCTTCGATCTCCCTGGTAGATACAACGACCGTAGCAGAAAGTCAAGATCGGACTCAGCCGGCTCTGGAAGAGCCCCCTGGGATCCAGTATTCAGACACCGGGGCCAGCTTTCAATGTGAGATTAAATCTATGCTGAATCTCATCTTGGATGAGATACGTGAGATGAAAGTGACACAAGCGAATGATATTGCAGCCTTACATCTTCGCTTGTCAAAAATTGAAGAAGCAGTCACGAGCTATCCGCTAAGATTGCAGGAGGCTGAGTCCAGGATATCTCATCTTGAGGATCAGATGACTGTGATCCAGCATCAGGCAACCCTGGATAAAAAACAAAAATTCTTTTTGGAAAGTAAGCTCGAAGAACTAGAAAATCATTCCCGGCGTTCCAATTTGCGACTGGTTGGGGTACCAGAAGGTTGTGAGGGGACACAAATGCTCCAGTGGGTTGAGTCATTTATTAAAGATAATGTGCTGCCTGGGTTTACCGGAGATCTCACCATCACGAGAGCACATAGAATCCCAGCTCAGCCATTTCCGAATTCTAAGTTACCCAGAACAATTCTCGTTAACTTTGCAGACTTTCGGATTAAAGAACGGGTATTGACTCAGGCTATCCAAAAGAGGCAGATTTCAACTCGAGAAGTCCCCAGCTGTCGCATCTTTTCCGATATATCCGCAGCAGCAGCCCGCCGCCGGAAAGAATTTGTTAAACTTCTCTACCTGTTTAAGGTGCAACGGGCTCAGGCTTCTATAGCCCAGCAATCTAAGCTCCGTGTTCTTGTACAAGGGAAATTCCATATGTTTGCAAACCTTGAAGAGGCACAGGAGCTTCTTCAGAAAATCACTGTGGGAAAATAGAGAATTAAGTCTGGTTGTTATCATTATAGTTTCTTTTCTGGGGAGGAGGGAAGAAGGAAGGGGGGAAAGAAGGGGGAAAGGAGAAAGCATGTTTTTTTTCCCGTTAAGAGTAAGGGAGGGGCAGGGTCACTAAGGGTGCAATAACATGGCACCGAGTTTGGGGGTAGTCAATGGGAGAAGGCAGGGGGTATGGTGGGCTATTCCCCATCTGCCGGGGTTTACGGGGAGGGTGGCGAGGTAGTGGAGGGTGGGGGGTTGGAAGGGGTAAGCAAAGGAAAAAATGAACAGGAAAAGAGTAAAGCTCACAGGATATGTTCACAGGGGAGCAGGAAATCGCAGGGACCGGTTTGGAGGGGTGACAATGGGAAATGTAGGCTTAAAATAGTAGAAAAAAAGGTGGAAGGCCAACCAAGATGGAATCAAAAATGCAGAATATAAAAATGGTTACGTGTAATGTTAATGGACTACTAAATCCGCGGAAAAGCTCTGCTTTTTTAAATTGGATAACTTCCCTCTCTCCTGAAATTATATTCTTACAAGAAACACATCTCAGGTCTGACACCCCTAAGATATCACTTCCCAAGAAATATGCGCAGGCGTATTTTTCATCCGCTAACTTAGCGGTTAGAGGGGTAGGGATTTTATTATCTAATACACTGGATTGTCAGGTTAAGGATGTCCGGCGAGATGGTAAAGGTAGATGGCTTTGGGTAAAAGTAAAGCTTGAGGAAACAGTGCTGAATCTGGTTAATTATTACGGCCCTATAGAGGACAATACGGCAGCACTTGAGCAAATTTATCAATTGGCGGTACGAATGGAAGGCATACTAATTAGCGGTTAGAGGGGTAGGGATTTTATTATCTAATACACTGGATTGTCAGGTTAAGGATGTCCGGCGAGATGGTAAAGGTAGATGGCTTTGGGTAAAAGTAAAGCTTGAGGAAACAGTGCTGAATCTGGTTAATTATTACGGCCCTATAGAGGACAATACGGCAGCACTTGAGCAAATTTATCAATTGGCGGTACGAATGGAAGGCATACTAATTCTGGGTGGTGATTTTAATTTTATTCAGAATCTGGCACTAGATACATCAAATAAGGCAAAACGACAGCTAAAGCCCAAAACCGCAAAATTAATAAGCAGTTTGTCAAAAGATTTCTCCTTACTAGATCCTTGGAGACTAGGGCATCCTGGCTTCTTGCAATTTACCTGCTACTCTGCAAGATTTAGATCCGCATCCCGATTGGATTTTTTTTTAGTGGATAAGTTGTTTGCCAACGGTCCAACAGAAATACTGCTCAACTCATTTTCGAAACCACTCTTTAGTTTCATTTACATTAAGGTTAGGAATCACTCCAAAAAAGAGGCCAAGATGGCAGTTTGACAAATCTCTATTACAAGATACTACCTGGGTGACGGAAACCAGGGTGTTTATCAAGGAATTTTTCCAGCTTAATGTAAATACTGCCCCAATGTTTATGGTTTGGGAGTCATTCAAAGCTACTTTTAGAGGCCAGACGATATCATATAGGGCGAGAATAAGTAATTTACGAAAACAAAAGATTCTGGAACTACAGACTGCCGTGGAGAAGGCTAGACAAAATGTAACCATAACAAATATAGCAGAGCCCATCATAAGAATTAGCAAGAATGAGCTAAAGCCAAGGAGCAATTGAAGGATTTGTTTTTGGTAGAGGAAATTACAGGAAGTAAGGCCTACCAACAAAAGCTTTATGAGGAAAGCCAGCAGATTGGCAGATTCCTGGCTTGGTCCACAAAAAGTCAGAAAGCAGCTCAATTAATCAGCCAAGTTAAAAATTCATCTACGGTCACGTTAGTAAATGACAAACAGCCAATTTCTGAGGTGTTTCTTGCACATTTTAATCAAATATATGCAGAAACACAGGCGGTAGATGAAGCAGAATTGACAGATTATTTTGAATCACTGGAGTTACCACAGGTATCACAGCAGCTCTCTGAGACATTGAATGGCCCAATAGGAATCTCAGAAACTCTATCAGTATTAAAAAGTATGCCCAACGCTAAGGCTAGTGGTGTAGACGGGATCCCGGCGGAAGTTTATAAGGTATTTCAAGAAGAACTATTTCCCTTTCTAGCAAAACTGTTCAACCAAATAAAGGAGGGTATAGACATCCCCAAAAGTTTTAAAGAATCAGTGCTAGTAGTCTTCCTTAAAAAGGATAAAGATCCCTGCGACCCCAACTCCTATTGCCCTATTAGTTTGTTAAATGCGGACTACAAATTGCTTATGAAAATCTTGGCAAGAAGGATAGCCCCATGTGCACAACAGGTGGTTCATACTGACCAAAATGGTTTTATTCCAGGATGGCTGATGGCATCTAACATGTATTTTCTAATACAAGCCATTGATTATTTCTCCACTAATAAGATTAATGCGGTGATTATGATGATGGATGCTGAGAAGGCTTTTGATTTAGTAGAGTGGAGTGCTTTATTTTTTATTCTGGATAAGTTTGGTTTTCTGTTACAATTTCTACAGATGCTAAAAGAATTATATAGTTACGCGGAAGCCAAAATTATCATCAATGGATCAGAAGCCGGTAAGGTAAATATTAAGCGCGGCACACGGCAAGGATGTCCGTTATCCCCCCTTCTGTTTTCTTTGTTTATTGAACCCCTAGCTGTTAAAATTCAGAAGAGCTTAATGATTTTGCTTATCATTGAGGGGATGGCAAAAATCAAGCTTTATGCGGACGATATTATTTTATATCTCAAGGTGGCGGGGTCTAATGTACAGAACGCACTCGATGGAATCCAGAAATTTACACACATTGGGGGATATAAAGTGAATCAAGCGAAAACTGAAATTCTTACATTTAACTTGATCCCTTCGGATACTCCGGCTTCCATTCAGCTAAGGCCACCACATCCAGTTAGATATTTGGGGATACATGTTACAAACGATTTTGGCCAATTATTCTCCTTGAATTATATTAGCATGCTCACAAAAGTGAAAAAATTATTAGATAAATGGTCTCTGCTTCACTTATCATTAATAGGACGGATTTCTATGGTTAAAATGTCGGTGCTCCCTTTGTTCCTGTTTCTTTTTAGAAACCTCCCCTTTAAAATCCCGAGCTCTTATTTTAGAGAGCTAGATCAAACGATTCGGAAGTTTGTGTGGAATAATAAACACCCCCCGGGTTAAATTAGCTACATTACAATTGGATGTAGCATCGGGAGGATTAGCACTTCCACATTTTCTAACTTATTATCAGGCTTCACTAACTAACTTACTTTCACAACTGGGTGAGGAAAATTCAGTTTTTGACAACTTCCTGTTAGTATATATGCTGAAGGAAAGTGCAATAAGACGTCCCATTTTTGTACGTCTGGCGAAACTTCCTAAAAAGACCAGATATAAGGTGATACTGGCATTAGCTGAAATAACAGCTCTTTTTTAAATCACGAGATATTCCAGCATGTCATGCTTATACCCCTATTCAGGACTGTGCAGTAGGAGGTCTTATATTGCCTAGAGGGCTTTACCAAGCATGGCAAGAACTAGGTTTCGGTCAGCTTGGGGATTTTTAGAACCATGAGACATTAATTACTTCAGAAACAGTGCGATTGCAAGTTAGCACATTAACTACCGCCCTCCCTTTGAGTTTTCTTCAGCTAGTTAATTTTCTCAAAAATAATTATTCAATGATGGGTGAGGCGGCACGTCAAATCGCCAGGCAGATGGCAAATAAAATGGTGGGGGTAGGATGCTGGTATCGGCTACTACATCAAAAGGCCCATTCCGAAGAGATTTTGACAAAAGAGCTCCAGAAAAATCACCTAGAGACGGGTTGTAAGTTTAATGTAAGAGAATGGCAACAGCTTAGTGAGCTAGCAAATAAAGCACTCAGAGGCGCTAATTTTGAGAGAATGAATTTCTTATCTAGATGGTTAGCATATTACACACCCCAGAGATTGCATAAGATGTTTCAAATGAACCCGAACCAATGCTTTAGATGTAACAAACAGGGTGAGGGAGGATGGGTGCACATATTTTATGAATGTAATAACTTACAACAATTCTGGGAAGAGGTCTTTGCCAAGATTTCTCTATTTACGTCTTCGACAATTGATCCATCAGCTATGCTGGTTTTATTTGGTTCCTCAGGGGAGGTGAAATGGTTAACAAAATATCAGCAGTATTTTATACTAATCTCCATAGCAGTCGCTAGGTCACTTGTCCTGCAAAATTGGAGAACCAATAAGCAACCCAGGACGGAGCACTGGCTTAATAAAATGCGCAGGACTTTCAGATTTGAGGAGACTATGGCAAAACGTGTAGGAGCGACTGTACGATTTAGAGCTATCTGGCAGAATTTCTCTACCTATGGTGTTGCGGAGGAAAGGAGACTATAAGAGTTGTATGCTCTATAGGAGCCAATTTCCGCATTTTTAATAGCGGCTGTTAGCCATATTCGCACTTTCAATAATTCTTGATATGTGATTTGCGAATACTGATGAAGGTATCGTTCAGATATTAGTTAAACTTAGCACTTTATTTAATAATAACTGCTGCTACCAGCACAACGCACTTTAGATAGTTTGTGACCTTCTTTGTCTGCTAGGACACCAACACACTGCACTTTCTTTAGGTTTTGAGGTATATCTGCTGCTAGTCTTATATGCACTTTAAATAGAATATGTATCTGTGGGAAATCACTGGGAGTAAGTTTGAGCATCGACCATAATTTAATGTAGGTTACTGAGAACTATGTTATATACTCTCTATATTATATTTTCTATGGAGTGTTTTTATAGTTGTCATGAATTCAGATTTATCAATTTATCTTTATGGAATTTGGTGTTGTTATTAATTGGACAACTTTTACTTCCGCCTCTTGTTATTTACTCTGCGATGTCATGTAGTATGTCTGTTTGCTCTCGTCTGTTTGTTTTCTTGTTCTAATAAAACATTTTTTTTAAAAAGATTCACTTACATTTTGCAATTAGATCATATACTATAGGAGTTAATTTTTTACATGGCATGGATTGGCCCATTAATTTTGGACCACCATAGAATTACGTGTGAGGCTCTGACAGTGATTGTATGATTCTCAATATTATTTTTGTTATTTTTTCCCAGAGTTATTGTACTCTAGGCAGGTGCACCACATGTGGTATAATGTACCTCTTTCTCTGTAACCTTTCGAACAAATGTCTGGTGTACCTAACATTGCTTTTAGTCTTACTGGAGTGAGGTACCATCTTGTTATACATTTATACGAGTTTCTTTGAACTCAGTGCATATGGACAATTTAGAAGTTCTTTCCCAAATAGTGTTTCCAGGGGCTGCTCCTCCACTAGGGCGGAGGAGCGTAGCCCCACTGCTTCCTCGCAGTGTGAGAAGCAGAATCATTAAATGGTAATAACTTTCCGTTACTACCATTTTATGTTTGGTTGCGGGTGGGTGGGACTGCTCTTCGAGCAGGCAGGGCAGGGGATGAGTGGTGTGCCCACTCCTGAGGGCGCAATGACTGTTTGGTCAGCCCTCTGTGGCCGCCCAAACCAGTCATGCGCACTTTGATCTTCTCCATGCAGGCTGCATGCAGCCTGCATGGAGAACATGGCCTCCCCGTAAGCCCCTGGCTGGGCGGTGTCCCCACCAATCAGAACACTGCTTGCAGCGTTGTGATTGGCTTAGGGGAGGGTCTGGAGGGAGCCTGGCTGCCTAGCTGCCTGCTTCCTGTTCCTGCTGGAGGCAGGAGAGCAGGAGCAGGAATCGAGAAGACGGGGGTCCCGGCCGGCGGAATGGTAAGTCTATTTTTTTTGTTGTTAAATTAAGCTCCCCCTCCCCGTGCGACCCCCCCCCCCTCCCCGCGCGACCCACCCGCGATACATGCCAGCCACGACTGAGTGTTTCATTCGTCTAGAGGAATCTCTTTGCACATTTCTTTTTCCGATTTTTTTCATATAATTGTGTCTGGGAGGTCAGAAGGAGCTATTCAGTCTGGGGTATAGATTTGTGATGCGTCTGTGTACTTTTGCTTCTTTGAAGAAAGTTTCGATTGGGGTCTCTGTGTTTCCCTGTCTGAGCCCAGTGAAGCAGCTGTATTAACTTGAAATCATCTCTTGGGGATAAATTGAATGTTTGAACACAGGCACCCCCTCTAAATATGTCTCTGTTATTAAATAGGTCCCCTAGATGTGGAGGAGTATTTTGATTCCGAGGGGGCATATTTATCGTCATGTGATGCGCTAACGCAGGCACCCTTGTGCTGTGGTGCAAGGGTGCCTGCGTGGTAAGCAGGATTTGTTTTTGAGCAGGAAGGGGTACCTTCCATCACAAAAACAATCCCCTGAGGCATTTTCCTCTTTCTAAGTGTGCTGCACATTGCACACATAGAAGGAGGAAAAAATGAGGAGAAATAAATATATTTCTCCTCGTTACACCTCACCTGGGGAGGTGTACCAGTTTTGGCGCATTCCCAGGTCTACCACTTATGGTAAATCTGGGACTTCATCAAAATCCATGGTTGTTGCGTGGGAACACCCAGGCACCACTCACTGAATGCCTCCCTGGTGCAGAGTAAAGCAAGGCAGCGATTTGTGCTGCGTTGAATTGCTCTGGATTTATCAAGTCACTAATGGCCATGCAAGGTGGTCTTGCGTGTCTTGATAAATCTCACTTAAGAGTTGTGTTGCGCTTGCACCCCTTTGCGTGGTGCAAATTTGATGCAATCCTTTAATAAATATGGCCCTAGATCTGTAATAAGACTACCTCACGTTTGGTTACAGTGTTTACTGGCATAATTTAGGACGCAGTAACATTCTATTTTCCCCATGGTATGTGGTGTAGCAGAGATGGTTCCTCTTCTCTCACGTGTAGAGCTCGTGTTTGGGTTACAGTGGAGCCTTTAATGAAGCAATGCTAGGAGCTTTCAGTGACCCTCCTCTCCAAATAGGACTCACAGTTTTGCAGCAGCTTTGATGTTTCTGCAGTGGGGGCTGGAGTCACAACCTACTTTCACCACGGTGACAATCTGAACACAAAGCTGGCAACCTCATCTGTGGTGGCTTAGTGTGGCTTAACAGCTAGAGTGGCCGACTTTGAAGCTGGGTAGCTAGGTTGGTGTTTGGCGGGAGGCTCAAACATCTTGTGATTCTGGGCAAATCACATAATCTCCCAGTGTCTAGAAACGAAGGTGTCCTTCTGTAATGCAACTGGTGCTCATGGAAAGTGCCCTGATACCTTCGGGTTGAAAATGCGCTATATAAAACTGCAAAAAAAAAAAAATATCAGAACTTGTCTTGAATCAGTAGATACTAGGCAGAGCCAGGAGAGACAGCCAGGCAAGGAGTATCGCCATGGGACCGCGGGCCGGACCTGCAAACATTGCCAATGTTTCTCTCAGTTCCAATGTCTCAGTGCAGTTCAAGAATGAAATCATCATGAAACCCATCACTGAGTCTGAGACTCTAGTGTTGACCCAGTCATTTCACAAATGAAGCCCTGATACTATTATCTGTCATGATCGGTGAGTCTGGACACGGTTCAGCAGACGTGTTATATTGGGCCTCTGCTCAGGGCACACCCCCTTCATTTCTTTCACTAACTCACAAAAGTAGGCTTAACATTTACTAATGCCAGGAAGCCTGAGGGTAAAGAAAATAAATTGCAGGACAGAAAACATGTAAATTTTGTTTCTCATTTGAAAGGTTTCATTGAGACTGACCATGACAGCTTATTTGGAGGTAATGTTTCTATACCTAGTAAGAAATGGTCAGGTAAGTATCCACTGGCATAGGGCAGACCGTAAGTAATCAGACACAGTACACCTTGAAGATATGACAGAAAATCAGACTGATTATTAGAGGCCAATTTTCCTAGGCAGATCTGACATTTAGGCACCACTGGAATGGTGCTGCCTTTTGTCAGCTTCTCTCCAGTGTTTTTAGGTCGAGCCTAGCCAGCGCACATGTGCTGCTCTGCGAGGCATGCTGTATCCACTTCTATGGGCTTTGGCCACGCCCTCGCTGCTTAATGGTTAAAGTGTGTGTCATTCTAAAAAGCTTTCTTCGCTATGGTTTCTTGTGGGTATATGTCCCACCTTCTCATGTCTTACTCCTCCCCTGAAGTATTGGCCTATTACGCTATCCTTTCTCTGATGATTTGTCCTTCATGTTTGCGCACTATTCGCAGCTTGGACAACAGCTTTTTAAACACAGCAGCCACCCGCCTTTCTTTTCAATTTATATACTTTTGTAGCATTTGCGCAACACCACGCTTTAGCTTCACATGTTTAAAGCAAAAGTGCAGTTTGCCTCAATTGGTACAAAAGTAAATAAATAAACAAGAAAGACGGGCGGCCACCTTTACATCATTGCCAGCATTGCGCATCGGCTTTAGCTTTAAACATGGCGTCTGCCTGCCTTTCTTTTCTATTTATTTACTTTTGTAGCAATCGCTGCATGGCACGCTTTAGCTTCACATGTTTAAAGCTAAAGCGTGCCCTGCCACAAATGCTACAAAAGTAAATAATAGAAAAGAAAGCCGAGTGGCCACCTTTACATCATTGCCAGCTTTGCACATCGGCTCTAGCTTTAAACATGGCGGCCGCCCGCCTTTCTTTTCTATTTATTTACTTTTGTAGCATTTGTGGCACGCCACGCTTTAGCTTTAAACATGTGAAAATAAAGTGTGGCGTGCCCGAATATTACAAAAGAAAATAAATAGAGAAGAAAGCCGTGCATCCACCATGTTTAAAGCTAAAACCAACATAGAAACTGCAAACATTGCCGGAATTATAGTTTGTACGTCGGCTTTAGCTTTAAACATGGTGGCCGCCGCCTTTCTTTTCTATTTATTTACTTTTGTAGCATTCGCCTACACCGCCCTTTAGCTTTAAACATGTGAAGCTAAAGTGCAGCATACTGTGAATGCTACAAAAGTAAATAATCATTAATAAGCATTGCAATTTACAGCGCCAATAGCTCTAACTTTCACAATAAATGCTAGACCAATTATATTGCAAATGCTTGTTTTTTTCTTTGAGTGGTCCTGAGGGTGAAGATTGTTGACAAGCTGCTGGCATGTGGCTTGTGGGGGAGTGTGCTGTGGCCAGAGGGTGCAGTCGTTTGAGAATATTGTGGCTGCTGGGTTCCAGTGCTGCAGCCTCAGTCACTGTCGCATGTCATCATAGTGATACCGGATCCTGGCAGTGGGTCATGAGGAATTACCTCTTGGTTTCTTCAGCAATGACTGTTATTGGTGGATGCCATCACTGTGACATGTAGCCTAGACTGAACTTGCCCACATAGTATCTCTTTACGGCATGTAAGACTGCTGTTAAGTGTGTTACTCCTACCCCCAGTTGATCCCCTTTCTTGGGCATTTAGCTCAGGTTTGCACAATAGAAATCCAATGAAATATAAAAATATACAAATGAGGGTGACGATATGTTGGATATTAGTATTGGAGGCTGGTCTCCGGTTCATGAGCCTTAAGAAATGTTGATTTGGGATGCTGTAGGTTCACCCTGTATTACTCTAAGGCCTATTTGACATCTTAGATTCTTGAAGGGGCCCTGTCTTATTCTATTAAGAAGCTCCTCTGTTTTTAGGTTTGCAACGCAGTAGTAAGGTCAAACTGCAGTAACCTTGGAATGCCATAGACTAGCTCATCATCACAAGGTAGAAGAGACACCAGAATTGGATCATTTGATTCTTGCTTTTCTTTGTAAAAAGGAATGGAGCATAAAAAGAAGACTGAAATTCCACTCAGAAGTTGTCAAAAATTACTTCTGGATATGCTGGGGTCTATTACCCAGATTACAGAATTGAGTGAGGTTACAATGATTTCCAGACAATAGGTAAATCTATTGATGTTGAGAGGATTGAGTCAAAGGGCCTTTTGCCTGCTGGGAAATGTTATGTTGGCCTTCCACCAAAATATGGTGTCAAAAATATTGATTGACATAAATAGTGTGTCAAAACAAAAATATTGTACGAAAGAATATTGAAGGTAAGACTATCTTTTCAAGTCTTTTATATCGTTTTTTAAAATATGGTTGTACCTTTTTATTATATTTTAATTGTTTTGTTGATTTTTATTAATTTTTGTTTTATAAGTGGGTATTATTTTAATGTTAAGTGTGTTTAATTATTTCTAGTGCAGTTTCTAATTTGGTAATATATTTTAAGGTTTTTTACGTTATTTAAGTTTTTTGAAGGGTTGTTGGGTTTGTGGGGGAATAGGGTGGGAAGCTTTTTAAAGCATTTATTTTCTAATTGATTCTAAAAATATTTTATAAGTTTTAATTTGTTAATTTGCTAATAATTATGTAATTTTTCAAACATTAAGGAAATTTACATGGAGTTTTATGGAATGCCTTTTTGTTTATTTTTTAGATACATACTCGAGATTTTAGGACAAGGTGGCCATTACATACACATTTTTCAAGCATTGGTGTGGTAAGCGTGACATGAACACTTTAGCATTTAGTTCAGTGAGGCCCTGTACACAGCTGAGATAATTAAATGTTGCATATCTACATTTGTAGATGCTACCAATCAGTCCTGATGAAGACTCAGAGAAAATAATCCGTAGGGGTCGAAACATCAACGCTTATAACAGGTAGATTGACATTCATTGTATTTTGCCCAAACTGTACTCTTACTATAAGCCACAACTGGAAATTATTTTGCAAATAAGTCTACAGTGTTCTTTGGTTCGGATCCGTTCATAAATCACATTCAGTGCACATTTAATTCACATATATTTCATTCACTGTACCGTTCTCTGGAGCACCCACAATGTAATTGTTGAACTGTAAAGACTGATAATAGTAAATTCTTGTATTATTATATTACGTGTGCATGTTGATTGGTCATGCCAAGGGAGCTCAGGCTTATGGCTTCCTCCAAGGGAATTATCTTCTTATACTATTGATTACCCAGGTTCCCAAGAATACAGGGTTGCCCCGCCTTTTGACTCTAGAGGTGCTTTAATAAGACTTCCTTGCGCGATGTTCAGCCTTTCACCATGGTGCAGAGATGAGTATGCGTTGTCTAGCATAGCATTTGCAGTGGAACCATAACCTTCCATTACAAATACCTATACCTGGACAAACTCACATGGATCCTCATAACCCACTTCACCAAGCATATCTAACCCCAGAGCGTATCAACCGCTACTTTGAAGGGGCAGACGCTGAATGCCCGAGATGTAATACGCATGGGGCGACTTTTATTCACATGATGTGGAGCTGCACCTCCTTGACGCAGTACTGGCAGGTAATCACACGGTAGATAGCTAGAATAACAGAGAGGGTGGTCCCCTGCTCACCAGCCCACGTATTGCTCAACCTGTTCCCACACACTGCCAAAACCAGGACCACAGACAGGTTCCAAGACCTTGCCTTTATACTCGCGAAACGAGAAATCACTAGCAGCAGGAATAAACCGGAGGGCCCCAATGTGTCCAGATGGAAACGAGAGCTGGTGAAATGGGCTGGTTGTGAGGGCAGGATCTTGCTAAGAAATGCGAGACGAGGAGTGGGCAAGCTGGAGCGAGCTCAGGCGTGGGAAGGGCTGATGGAAGACCTAAAGAGCGATGATAGAGGGTCTGAGACTTCCACCCCGGAGAGACCACCACAAAGGGAAAACCCCCAGGGGCTAGGGTAGGACAGAGTAGCACTAAAGATCTTGAGAGATGGGGACACATAATAGGACTGCACAGGAGCGGACGGGGACACGACAAGGAGGCTCCGGCAAAGTACCATTACACACATCTCACGTACAGGGGGAGGCGCCTATCTGGGTTTCAAGAGATGTCGTGGGGGAGACAGAAGTGCGGGCGGGAGGGGGAGGGGGGAGGGGATCAGATACTTGTTGGGGAAGGGGAGGAGGGAGGGGTGAATCTTCTTGATTATACGCAGAAGTGATACCGGGCCGAGCAGGGGATTGATAAAACCGGGACTCATGGGTATTAGACTAAGCGGGATACGAAATGGGATGTATCCGAATGATCTTGCTTTGTACCTATTTGGACCGCAATCAGCGGACCTGCTGTACAAAATGTAAAAGGAAATAAAGTTTGTTTAAAATGGATCCTCATAACCTGAATGTTTGCTGTGAACGTCTGCACATGTACAATGTATAGCATTTTGGAGACATGAACAGATTTCCCATTATTAATGCCTGCTTCAGGAAGATGTTATTTTTTGATGCAAAGCCTGACTTAGATATCTTAGTAGATTGAGTTTTGCTTTAAAACCTATGAGTGTTTGTGGTGATCCGACTAAGTAATACCCCAATAATGCTCCCTTGATGGAAGGCGACACAAAGCAGCTGAAAGAATGTTTTGTACTCATACCCTTTACGCTGGAAAGTAATACCAATATTTTGCTTTTCAACAGCGCAAAGCCATAATAAATCTGGGCATATGTGAAATAAGTCCCCTGTTATCAGCATTTGGTAATGCACAAGCACTTTACAAATCAGAAGTTTGGCTCTGTTATTGAATTTCTATCATGCTCCTGTCTGTATTTTCATGTCTGGATACTTCAGACTCCATGGCTAACATTTTGATTGAAACAGCTTTGGTCTGTCTTCACACCTTCCCATCTTGCTGCTTATTACATCTTTTGCAGGAGAGAATTTTGCTAATGCTGCATATGCTTAAGCCATAAAGTTTTGGTCAGTTTATGTTAAGAGCTCATTTTGATGGCAGGCATGTTCTGTATAATAAGTGGATAAACAGTAACATAAACTTGAATCTGATGAAACAATCCCCAGAACTTGACTTCACAATGGACAACATTCTCCAAGCGAGGTCTCTCACCAGGGCTTATGTTATCAAATGTGAACCCTCTTTGTGCTGCCAGAAGCACTTTGGACTTTCAAAATGTTGCACTGCACTTTCTGTAACACAGATCGTGTTGATAATAAATGTGCAACAGTGTGATCTCAAAGTGGCATACCCTCAGTTGTATGGGGGTGTGGTGGAACACTTTGCTTCAGTGCCGGCACCATATTACAGAAGTGGGACCAGAGGCAAAGGAGCCGTTGAGAAGTGCATTGACTTTGCACCACATAAAGGTGGCACACAGTTAGTATGACCCTAAGGGCACCCCTTAGAAGGGGAAAGGAGAAGCCTAGGGCATCTCCTTTCCCTAGGCATCTTTACAGGCAGGTGTAGTCACCCACTGCACCTGCTTACAGGAGGATCTCTGTCCTCCTTTAAAACACAGACTGGGTTTCTGCTTGCACAAAGAAAGGTGAACATATTGTTACAAACAGGTGGTCCACTAGACTGAACCTGCACTGTGAACAGTGCATTGATTGTGATAGGGCACACTGACACTGTCTGTAGCCAGTGCACCCAGTTAAAGGAGTTCCACGTTGCAGATGAGAGCAGTGTGCCCATCTGCAATGTGGACCCAAGTGTACATCTGAGACTTGGCCTAATGTTGTTTGCCAATACGTTGATCCTGTGCCATCATTCTCTCCCTGCACTCAATATTTCCTAGGAGGAGAATAAGATTTCTTTTTACTCCAATATTTCCATTAAGTTTCCCCAATGCGCTTCTATCACTTTTCTTTCATTTGGCATTTCCGTGCCTCCCTCTGCATCCTGGCACTTCCCTGCACCCCAGCAATGGTTTTAAGAATTGATAGAGAGCTACCAATGATTGGCCAATGTAGGATTCTCACTGCGATACCAGTGGTCACCAGTTTAGCACTAGTGTCTGTTTGGGTCCACCATGGGGAACTGCCACTGTTGTGTACCAATCACAAACACATTTGTCTATCGAGCACAACCAATCTTTATGGCTGATGTTGAGACCTACCCGGTTTCAATTATGCTTTTGGCTAAATATGCTTCAAAATGCACCATTGGTCTCATATGCTGTCACACATTCATTTGTGGGAAGAACACCCACCTCCACTTATAGAATTACCCTTTAATCTCATCCAATTTTCATCAAAGGTAGTACTACAAGTGTTGATTCATCAAAGTCTCTGAATCAGCAGAAGTGTTATCACTCACCACCTGAACCCCCAAATGACATCACAGATTTCCCCCTTTGTCATGTTTGAACCGTTTATCAGCCGCCTATTTACTTGTGAGGGGCAAAAGAAAGCAAGGGCCTAGTGAAGCACTTATCAGAGCACTTTTAATAAATAGAAAATAATGCTTGATTTGTTTTTGTTAGCAGAACAAGGCTTCAGTTGATAGGACTAGGCCAAGATCAGCTTGCATTGACACTTGTTTTGCCGTGACAGAGAAAATGTGCCTTTCAAATTACATGAAATAGTTTCCTACCTGCATGTTTCTCTTCTGTGCTTTTCAGAAAATAAGTGAAATAGAATTAATTTCATGGCGGTGTTTAGTAGCTGAGCTGACATTTATGAAATTGTGTTTGTCAACAAGAAAGCCATGTGCTGAATGTTCCTGTGTTTGCCACATATTCAAGGCTCTTTGCCCGGGTCACCTCTAATCAGTTGCACTGTGCATTCCTATCACTTGTTTCATAAATGTAACATTAGTTTTATCATTTTCTATGTACACCTTATAATATTTGTGCAGGAAAGTAGGTGTTCCTAAATGTTTCTTATTTGATGTATCATATTTTCTTGATTTGCTAATGGCTTATGTGCAAGTTACTTTATTAGTACATCCCTATAAAGTCAGATCTCACCATGTCAAGAGTGTGCCTTTCACTGTCTGAAACCTATAAAATGTGCCCTTTTTGGGACGTGTGTCAGACTTTTTGCTCACTTTCATGAAGGTGTACTCCACGTTGGTCTGTCTGTTGATTTATACTTAGATGTATTTTGCCTTTCTAACTGAGCTAGTCTGTTTGTTGACTTAATACTTAAACTATTTTAGCAGATTTCATGTTAGTCCTCCTACTGAACAGTGTTTTGGTTCTGGCTATATACTTTCTTTGAGGGTGACCGTATGTTGTTACTTCTTGCAATTGGTATTATTTGATAAATTATTGATACTGACTTGAATTTGACTAAGTGCCTGATTATGAGTTTGGCGGTCTTCCTGCGGGCCGCCATGCCAGCGTCCCGCAGGAAGGCCGCCAAAGTCGAAGTCAGACCGCCCACCGGATTACAAGTTTACTCCTGGAAGGCAGCATGTGCTTCGGTGGTGTGTGCTTCAGCGGTCTCACGGCGCTGCCTTTCTAAGGCTCAAAGGAGAGCCATAGGAAGGCAGCGCCATGGGACCGCCAAAGCACATTCCTGCACTGGAAGGAATGCACCATGTTGTGCATTTCTTCCCTTGCAGGAACTGCAGGTGCAGAACTACAAGGGGGCACAACATGTGCCCCCCTGAATGCACCTGTTAGGGCCCCCTGAGTTGCCTCACCGCCACCATTTCCATGGTGGGCTCACCGCTGTGGAAAGGGTTGCGGTGAGATAATTCGTAATATGCTCGGCGGTGCCGCAGCAGCACAGCCCGCATATTGCTGCCTCAGACTGCTGCACCCCCGCCGTGGGATCAGAGATCCCCGGCGGGTGCAGGGGTCCAGTGGGTCCACGGGTTTGGCGGTCCCATGGACTGACAAACTTGTAATTGGCCCCTAAGTCTTGTTATGCCTTCTGTAATGATTCTTAAATTGAAATACACCTTCATGGTGTTGACTTTGGATTTTGTTCATTGAAGGTTTTCTTTATTGGCACAGGGCTGCCCTCTATCAGACTCACATGGTCCCGATCCTATGTCTCAACAGTTTTGTTACTTAAGAGCATTGACACACTCACTGCTGATTAGTTTTGGTTCCTGACACTACCTTCATGACCCTTTAAAACAGGAGTAGCAACAATGACAGGATTTAACTCTGCTCCTGCAGAAGAAGACATACTTTCACTGATACCTCAGTGTAAGACTGCTCCACCTGCAAAATTATCACGTGGCTTCAAGAAACTTCTGTAAATAATGGGTTCTTTCTCTTTTTCATCTGACTTTTTTGTGTGGTTTCCACAGCTTGTTTGCACTCTCTCAAAGAACCTTCGGGCCTATTAGATTACAATAATGTATTATCTCAGTGAGTTCCTCTGGCCCCGACAGTGAAATTTCATGCCTCCCAGGGTTCAGCCATCCACCACCATTGCATTACATCAGATGAGAACATTTTCAGTGCACATCACATCAGTTCCATCTTGTACTGGTGGTGAGTTGCAGACTATAACATTACCTGTGAAGGAGGAGAGGTGTCACAGGTAGGGAAGATGTCTATAATGTTCATATATCAACTTCCTAAAAGGCTTAGGATTGCCTCCTGGCTGGTTTTATACCAGCCTGACCACTATTTTAATGTCCCCGCCGATAGGAAAGTAAGAAAAATCACCTAAAGCCAGTATTTTCTCCTCTTATAAGTACACACATGAAATAGTAAATGTTAAAAGACAACACTTTAAAATGTATTCTGAAGCTGCCCTAATGACCCTGGCTGACAATTAAATTAAACAAAGACAGAAAGTGCCTGTTGAAAATGAATACAGACAATTTAATTTAAGTTCTAACCAAAAATCAAGTTCTGTCCTTAGAAGAATCTAAAAACGTGAACAAACGGCCGATACTCTTCTCTGGGAAAGGTGGCAACACTAATAAGGCCTGGGCAGACATTCTGTGACTGATGCTGGCTGATGTATAGACAGTACTCAGAAACCTTTCCACATGAATAAAACCATAGTCTGGACTCTATGCTGTGTGTACATCCCGTCTTTAAAATATTTTCACTTTTTAATAATGGGACGAGAATCATCAAAGAGTTATTCTACTGTGCACCAGCCTTACAAATCCACCATTATTATTATTATTATTATTTTGCAGCTTTAAATAGCGCGAACTGCGCCCAAGGGCATTGGAGCGCTTTGCATGGGCACAAAATTACATCACACCTGCTCTGTCATGTTTTTTTTTTTCATTTTTAGGCACAGAGAGATTAGGTGATTTGCCCAGAACCACAGGATGTGAAGCTGACGCCGGGACTCAAAACTAGTTATTAAATTCCAAAGTTGGTAGCTGTGAAACACAAGATGTGGAGCCGACGCCGGTAATCCAGCCAGGCTCTCCAGTTCCAAAGTCGGTAGCTGTGCGTGTTAGGCCACATCTTCCCCCCAAGGTTCAGCCCCACCGCTACAGCTCGGTATTAAAAGGCAGTCCTTGGAGGTAGTTGTAGAGCAGGGATACTCAAAGTACGGCCCGAGGGCCGCATGCGGCCCTCCTGACCTTTAATTTTAATTGCAGCCCCCTGGTGAACAGCAGCTCTGGGCTATTGTTCATGTGACAGAGCAGTAACATTCAGAAAGCTGTGAAACAGGCATAATTTATTTGTATGTTAACTAAACTTCAGGTAAATAAGCAAAGAATGTTTCCTAGACAACTTATCTTAAGCATGCAGCTGCTTCGCGTCCCCCTACGCCCACCTTTCAACACCCCGACCCTCGCCCTGCTGGCATCCATACGGCCCTCGGGACGCCACAGATAGTATTTTGTGGCCCCCAGGGAATTGTTTGTGAGTACCTATGTTGTAGAGCAACTGAGGGAAACGAGTGTAGGGGACAGGCAGGCAACGCCTATTGGGCTCAAAGGGCTTCAGCCCCCCCATCGTGTGTGTCAGCCCGGGCTGAGATAGCTTCCTGGGCACACACACAGACAGTTTTTGAGCTGCTGTGTGTGGGCTGGCTGGTCTGGCGTCCGTCTTATTGCAGCCGCATCCGAGTACTTCACAGGTGTTTAAAAGACCATTTACTTGTTAACGAGGCTTTGTTGTTTTTTCACCTCTTCTCAGAGCCCCTCATCTCCACTCTGCCTATTGCTGGAAGAATTAGCCCTCCCGAAATTTTTAGTAGCCCCCCCCCCCCCAATATTTGGCTCTAGTTACGCCTCTGGTAGGGGATGCAGGTGGAGAGAAGACCCTTGGCTCAAATCCGTGAAAAAGGCGCTGCTGCCTGGGTTTTCCACATCTAGTTTCGGTGTAGTTATGATCTTGACCACACAGTGGCACCATTGTTACATGTTGGAACATGGAGTCCGGTTAATGCCAAAAATGTACATTACTACAAATAAGGTCTGTGGTTAGAGGGAAGTTGTCACAATGCGAGGCCTAACGATCCCCAAAAGTCGAAAACACCGTGTTATGATTCCAGTTCATCCTACACTCTTGTGACTGCTCTGTCCCCAAGACATCAACCAGAAGAATTAACCTTATATAACAACAGGCACAGGACTGGACAAAGGAAGGTCGTTATTTGTAGTGTAGAATAAGATAACATTCCCTGGGGCAAGCGTGAGAAGTCCAGAGATCACATGTCTTGTCTTAACCCTTGAACTCCCTTCATTACAAATCACACACTGTGATCTGTTCACACAGCTCTGGCCCATTTACTAGCAGGATTAGCGGTAGGCCGTGTGTTAGGATAAACACACGTTTCCAATTTACCTTTAAAACCTAAATCGAATGAAACCAATTTCCGTTTTTGTTTAATAAATGTTATTTTATTAAGGATAAACAATACAATAAACAAAGCATAATTCGATCCTTTCGAAGACAAAAAATGCCAACAACATCCGATTAGAAAAATATTGATAAAATACTATAAAATGTAAAACCATAATATGAAAGGATAACCTAAAATATATGAAAATATATAAAAAAGACAGAAGTAGAGTGAAGGAAAAAAGTTAGTAAAAAGGGGAGAAGATAGGAGAAACATGTCATTAAAAGATACAAATCTAATAAAATACAATATTTACAGCACATTAGCAATGTAAGGAAACAAAATATCAAATAATTTCTTCTTTATACATAGAACCTACATAAGTTAACAATGTCTTCAAGGAGGTTTATCCACTTCATAATTTGCAATTGTACAAGAATTAGAAGAAATAGAGATGTCTTTGTTAAGTATTCTGTCAAAGGTAACCACACTCTATTATTTTTCATGAATAACTGGGGTGAAGAACAAAACCAATTTCCTTTAGAGTAATTAAAAAACACTAATTAAAGGTTGCCCCTACCTATAGAGGCACGTAAACCTACATGGCCGGCCTTACGTTTCCTAACTGCTACAACAACATTTTGGTGAAACACGAAACCCATCTGTTTTAGGTGCTTCGTGGAATTTCGCTTTAATGAGTCCAAAGCTCCTATGATTGAAGGTGACTGGTAAGAGGTGCCCAATCAAATAGAGACTGTTAATCCTGTGGGGTTCATTTTTGAGGCGCTGAAACATGTTTTCATAATGTGTAATTTAGAGTCAATAGTTGAGAATCACTAGCAGTATGGGCCATCGAATGTTGCACTAGTGTATAATAGTGTTATAATGTATTCTGCCAATGCTCTGCTTATCGTGACCCCACTGCTATGAGGGCCCAGAAAATTCAGAATCAACACAAATGACAAGGAGCATTTAATTATATAATCAATGTTGCTCTATTTGCAGCAATATATCACATTTGAAAAAAATATTCTATCACTAAACGTTGAGGATTAAATATCCAATCATATTCATCAGGAGTCTTGTGCGTAACTTTCAATCCACTTTATTGAAGTTTTATTCATTGTAACAATAGCACCTCAGCCCAGCCAACGCGTTTCGTCCATGCGGACTTCATCAGGGTTGGGTTATTAGTGAAATCCTAATGTAGCACCAAAATGAAGAAATGTCCGATAAGCACCATATCCAGTAATGTTTCAAAATAATAAGTTATAAGGTGGTGTAGTACCCCTTGTTCGTTGGAGTCACCTTCCCATATTAAGAATAAGAGTAACTGTGTGTAATTTAGAGACGTATGAGACATTTTATTTGAAATCATGTTTAAGGTCATCTGTGGAGTATCCACTTTGGGAATCTTCACACAATTTGTTTAACTGAGGATCAAATGAAATACGCAGTCATTAAATACCAAATATCCATTGATCTGTGTTGTGAATGTTTTAGCACAGTAGGTTGTATCGTATTCTATAGACACACTACGTAATAATGGGTTGGGTGAGTTAGCTGTGTAGCCCAAATACTAAAATAATAATTGAAATTATCTTACATTTTGGACTGGTGATGGAGACGTTTCAGGAGCATGACTCCAAACATTACTGCTCATGTGATTCAGATTTACAATTGTTCTTAGGTGTTTCATAATAGCTTGTAAAACTAAAAAAATAATGCTGCTTTATTAGTTGGCTTTGGGATATTTAGTACTGGCGTTGATTTACACGCACCTTCTCAGCGAGATAAACACCTGCCTAGCGGCAGTCATAAATTTGGGATCAGTGTAGTGGAGCGAACGTTTTGCTGTGTTAACATTGTCCAGCAGGTGGCAGCATAATATGTAAAACGCATGGAAGAATTAGTTTGCAGGGAAAAGACTTCACCTAAGATTCACTGAAAGACCTTTACAGCAAATCATGCAAAATTATTTATATACAAATGATTATACACTTAAGTAGTGCATTGATTCACGCATTGGCTCTTTTAGCTTTATCATAGATCTTTAAGGCATAATTTTAACATGCCCACATACAGGGAGAGTTGTGGAGTGGGTTTTCCCACTACACAGATTTAACACATTGTACCAAAGAATTGTTAATAACTATTTAGCAGTTGGTTGTGATTTCAAAGTGCAATGCACGTTTATTCTTAAAGCAGGACCTTTTAAGTCAGGGTGTTTCAGGCCAAGCAAGGTTACATAGCAAACGCAGCCCACACATTATGATTATTTTTTTGCAGCTTTATATAGCGCGAACTGGACCCAAAGGCTTTGGAGCGCTTTACATGAGCACCAAAGTACATCACACTTGGTCAGAATCATGTTTTTTTCATTTTTAGGCACAGAGAGATTAAGAGATTTGCCCAGAACCACAGGACGTGAAGCCGACGTCGGGGCTCGAACCTAGTTGTTAAGTTCCAAAGTCATGGCCACCTCTTCTCCCCTAACTTCAGCACTGCGACTACAGCTCGGTATTAAATGGCAGTCCAGTTACTAGACTTCTAAAGGGTTTTGTGTGGCAAGGTCCATGTGAGGGCACAGCTATGTTTAACTAGATTTGTAGAGCACAGCTCCCTATTCTGTTCCTGTGCAGGACACTAGGGGTGCTGTGTGACAGGTTAACATACTTTGGCAGAGCTTTGCCTACACTGTTCCAGGATATGGATGTTTTCGGGTTCTTACATAATAGGTCTGAAGTCCTCTAATAGAGACGCGTGGAACACCTTACAAATAGGACAAGACACCAAATGAAGGTCTAGACGGAGTTGTGTTGGACTGTTGGCCCCAGGCAGACTGCCGTGATAACGAAATTTTAGAGCAAAAAGTATGCGGAAATCAGTTTTCCGCATGTGCTTTCTCTGGAGGCATATTTATAGATATGAATAATATCCGGAGTAATTGCTGATGCGCATCCCCCTTTTTCTGGAGGTAATGTAGAGCAAAGCAGTGAGCAAAGCATGTCTTAAAAGTTTTACTGCATTTATGCCATTTTTTTTTGCTCCCAGTTCCTAAATCCTCTTTAAACACAGAGGTAATAGTGTTGGGCAAGTTCAGTGACTGAGTTAAGAGCTGCAGGTCAAAGGTTCAATCCCACTCCGCCTTCATCTTACTGAGCTCAAAATATTAATTGCCATTAAAATGGGTGATAGTAACAATTGGTATAAGTAGTGCTTACAAAATGATGAAACTGCAGTATTTAATGCTTAATCTAAAACAAGCTATTATATGTACACCCAGCGGTCATGTTATTTGCACACACTTCCCGGTTTTACCCTATTCTCTACTACCCGATTCAAAAATGCATTTGTGTGTATTAGTTCCGCGTGCATATGTAAAGGTATGGACTTGTCCAGCGGCTGCATTTGTCCTGGTCGCCGCTACCGATGCAATATGTCTGAACGTAATTATTGTAACTGTAACTTGCTGTACCCTTGTATTATGCTACTGCGGTAAAGCGCTCTGATGCCTTCAGGCCATAGCCGCGCTATATAAAACTGCAAAAATAAAAGAAATAAAATTAAAAATGACGAGTGGCCCGGTTAATGGTGAAATGTGCAGCACCTCTTGTTGCCACATACAGCAATTAATGCTGACGCCTCCAATTTTTCCAAAGTGAATATCGACAGGTCAAACTCGCTGATATTCACAAGGGAAAAACCCCAGAAAATTCAGGATATGCTGAGTATGGTGCACTAGGCACTTAAATCTGGATGTTGTGCCACGTTTTCATTAGGGAACCTTGAAATTGGAGTTATTTATTGCATCCGATAAATAACGACCCCCATGGTGTTATTATCTGTCTTATACCATACGGTCCAGTTCCACAGTACTCGTAATCAGGCCCCAGGAGTGAAAATTCAACTTTATAATTCACAAAATGTGAACTTGCACTCGAAAAGGGATTAACTCACCCTTAGTGTTACCCCACTGTGGTGTAAAATTGTTCAAGGGTAAATCTTTTTCCTGGCATAGGGTAATCCGGGGCAGGGATGCCATGGGAATTTTGCGAGCATGACATACTTAAGAATTTATTATTATTAATAAACTTCCCCACGACCCCTTTCTACCTGGAAAGGGTCTGGGATTTACTTCTGTCAAGGCAAGAAGGCACTCTCCATACATTTTTGCATGTACAAATGTTTTCCCTGGGGAAGAAAAAAAGGAAAATGCAAGCATTAATGCGGAGGCATTTGTGCATGCCCAACCTCAGTACATTATTTACAATAATGCAGTCAGTATTTTCCTAAATAAACACTTCAATAGACAGTGGCGTTGCAGGAGAAATCTTGGAGTTTTTTTTGTGTAGTATTGAAAATCTGTGGATCTGCCCCCGTGAGCCTGATGTATCAAAGGGTTCTCCCCATTCTGTGTCTATGGGAAAATGCATTAGTACATGTAGGCCTTAACACACTGCTGCAGATGTATAATGTTTTTGCGAATCTGGCTATGCCTTCCTAGTCCTGCTTCCATGAGTTCTGAAATATTAAGACAGAAACTATATTTAGGAAGATTTACTTCCTCACCGGGGTCTGTACACAATAGATTCAGGGCCGGACTGGCTGTAGCGGGCACCGGGAGCTTACCTGGTGGGCCGTCAGGGTGGGGGCCGGTTTCGGACCCCTGGGGACCCGTTTTTGTAACCAGGGACCGGTTTTGCAGCATAGCTGCAATATCGGCCCCCTGTAACAAAAGCTGCAATGTGTTTTACGCGCATACCCCCCTGCCTCCCCCCCCGCGCGCGGCCGGCCTGACTCAATTGCCAGGTGCCAGTTTGCATTCCCAGTCCAGCCCTGATTAGATTCCAGTATAGACCTTGCTGATAGGTGGCGTGACATACACCAGAGTAGGCACGAACCAGTAGCTTAAACACCCTCCCACTTTTTCCTGTCAATTTATTTATTTGATTGGAATTTTCCAAAGAATTGTAATCTCCTTTTACTCCTCGCCCACATTTATGTTTCCTCTTTTAATTGAGTGTCATTCCTTAGTTCACCTTTGCAAGGTCTCCGGGTAAGGTCTCCTTGTCCCATCTGTCTCAAGGGATAATAAGGGATTATGTTTCAATCTGCCTGCCTAGTGTCCTGGTTTAAAACCTGCTGACAGGTTCTGAGATTAATTTACTCCTTCGCCAGCCCTTGCACCCCCTTGCCGCTTTACCCATCTTCCAGCCTCCTCAGTTTTTAAGATTAACTTGGGAAACATACCTTGGTGCAGGGGCGGGTGAGACAAGGGGGCGGGCTCTGGATGAGTGACTTGCTGATGCAGGGAATCAAAGGAGGTCTAACACATGAACACATGCAATAGCTACTGGAATACCTAATGGTTAGCCTCGAAAAGCAGTTCTCTGCGTACTGAGCTGTGGGAAAATGGAAAGATAGACAGATTCATAAAAATCCTGATAGATGCACTGCCATATTTAGATGAAGGGGAACCTAGGTAGATAGACAGTCGGATAGATAACACAGCAACAGCCAGACATATAGACAAGGATGCACATTCGCAGACATAGGTAGAAAATAGAGATGCTGATAGAGAAAAAGTGAAAATTGTGGGGCATATTTACGAGAAAACGTTGGAGCATGGAGCTGTGCCACATTTGGAAGTGCCTCGCTCCTACATTTTCAAAACGTATGGATGTGCACCCCTTTGTTTTCCCTAGTGCTGACGCTACATTTAGCTGCTTAGCGCCAGCGCAGGCACCCTTGCACCACAGTGCATGGGTGCCTGTGTTGTAGGGAATGATTGTTTATGTGTAGGAAGGATAAATTATGATTAATGGCAATTTATTACTTCTATGCATGCTGCAGAATGCAGCACACATAGAAGATGCGAATAGTCATTACTTAAGGATTGTTTCTGTGCAGGAAGGGACACCTTCCTGCACATAAACAATCATTAATGGCATTTTGCTCTTTCTATGTGTCCTGCAGAATGCAGCACCAATAAAAAAAAGCAAAAACTAGGAGAAATTAAAGTATTTCTCCTCGTTTCACCATTCTAACGCCTGCTCTTGCATGGCGTTCATTTTTGGCGATGCCACAGATTTACACCTCCTTGTAAATCTGGGGCAGCGTCAAAAGCAATGGGTGTTGCGGTGGAACGCCCACAGCAACACCCATTGCACGCCCCTTTCGCGCTAAGTGATGCATGTAGAGGGGCTTTATTTACAAGGTGGCGTTAAGTCACAAAAAATGGTTTAACGCCACTTTGTAAATATGGAGAAGGGCATATCGCCACCAGAACATCGCTAAAAGTGACGTTCTGGTGGCTGTATCCCCTTGTAAATATGCCCCTATATATTCATTGAAAAAACCTTGAGAGGGGTCATGGTTAAAGTATAAACATCAAAAACCAGTGAAATTTACCATGTTTAGTTATCTGCTCTACCTCCACTCTAACACACCTCAAATACTTGCTACTGCATGTTTAACCAGGTTTTTTCTGTTTGACCATGGGTGCAGTATCATTCTATTGGTGCCAATAATTGTAACTTGTCAATGGTTTTTAGTTTCCATATCTCGACAATATTGTTCCTTTAGGAAAGTGTTGTTTATAGCTATAAGCTATACAAAAGGTGCTCATGGCATAAGATCGTATATTGCCACTGGAACCCCGAGTTGGTAATGCAGGAGGATATTGCACTTTACCTGTTATGTATGTTTTGATTTCCATGTTTATTTTGGTGCTTTCAGCCTAAAACTCTTGCTTTTAGGTAACAAGGGAAATGCTCTTTCAAAAGAGTAAGTGATATACTGGACTATACTGTTAGGTTTTCTATAGTAAAAAGAAAAGAAACAATATTTACATTTGTAGTTGATAAGGTAGGGCTTTAGAAAAAACACACTTTGGATTGTTAAAAAACACACATTCTGTTTCTAGAAGTAAAATTGTTAAAGGTGTTTTCTGCCGGGGAACAGTCAATAATAAGAATAAACGAGACAGTAACCCATCTTGGAGGATGCAGGGCTGGAGTACCCTGGCACCAATGAGCTGTAGTGGCAGGGGTGTAGCTTCAGGGGGGTGTTTGGGATGTTACACCCCCCCATATAAATCATTTTCTGGTAAATAGTTGGGTGCAAGTGCTTTTAGTCGGGTATGGTGAGTTGCCTTTCAGATTTCACCAGGCATTTTTACACACATACACAACAAAAACACATACACACTCTCCCTTTCTCTGTTTTGAAAGTCTACAAAAATGTTAGTAAGTTTACCAAATACCATGTTTTCCCTCACTCAATACCCCTACCAATCTGCATTGTTCTCCCCTTCCTCTGCTCCTTAAGCCCCTCTAATGCACCCTGCCATCTTATAATATATTTTAACCTTATATGTCTGTGTGATTGATGGAAAATCTGAAGCTCACACCCCCTCCAATCTTACTGACCAAGCTATGCTCCTGTGTAGTGGCACCCAAATGTGGAAGCCCCACGCTTCCCGCTAGCACCCAGCAGCTGGGTTTCTGGTGCCCGCCACACTGCAACCCTACAACAAACTGCATCTTCCTTGTTCATTTTAAACATGTATGGGGCCAAAGAGGTAGAGGAGGTGGAAAGTTTCGGTACTACCATTGACTCTTGCAGCACCTCTACAAATCAAACCTGAATCATGAGGGGATTCCTCCCACTTGTTATGGCTGGTGCATCATAACCTTGATGTTGCAGCCATCTTGAATAAAGAAATTGCCCTCATAATCCAATGGGATTAACCTGATGGCCGAAAAATGATCACCCTATATCAGAGGTCTCCAAGAGGTCGATCAAGAGCTACTAGTAACTCTCAGGATGCCTCTGAGTAGCTCACACATGATAAGTAACTGTCAGCTGGTTTGACAATATGCAGCTGCCCATATGCTAAGGAAGCACTTTAAAACACAGTGCAGCGCTTTCTGTAGGGTTTAGGATTCTGAAAATAAAGGAACACGTAGCCCACTCTCTTCTGAATTTTTTTTTTTGTTTCTCTTCTTTCCTTTTTTTTCTCCACTTGTTTCCTTCTTTCACCATTTCTTTGATACTTTTTCTCATTTTCTTCTTCTTTCCATCTTTCTCTGTTTCATTAGTTCTTCCTTTTTTCTTCTGCTTCCTTTCGTTCTCTTTTCTCCACTTATTTCTTTTTCCCCACTTTCTCTACTTACCCCTTCTTTATTTCTTCTTTCATTCTAACTTCTTTCTCAACTTCTCCTGTGTTTCCTTTCGTTATTCATCCTGTCTTTCTTTTTCAATTTTTTGCTGTGTTCCTTTCACTTTTTAATTTCCTTTTCCCCTTTCTTCCTCTACTCTTCTCCTTTTTACTCCTTTCTGTCTGTTTCTTTCTTTCTTCTTCCCCTCTTTCATTTCCTCCTTCTTTCTCCCCTTACCCTCCTTTCCTATTTTTTTCTTCCTCTCTTTGTTTTTCTTTCCTGCTATTTCCTTCTTTTTTTCTGATCTTTTTCTTCTTTCTTCCTCTCCTTTATTTTACTGTTTCTTTAATTTCTCTTCCTCTCTTTCCTTCTCGATTTATACTGTACTTGATTTCTTTTTCGCTTTCATTCCTTTGGTTTTGTTTCTGGCTTGCTCTCTCCTTGTTCTTCTGCTACTACCTCTTTCTTTCTTTATCTTTCTTTCTTACTCTACTTTCACTTTTTCTGTTTCTTTCTTTTGCTCTTTTTTGTCATTTATTTATTTTCTTCTTTGTTTAGCTTCTGTTTCTTTTTTCTTCCTTTCTTTTTCCTTTTATTCTGATTCTTTCTCTTTGTTATTCTGCCTCATCTCATGTCTTTTTTCTCATTCTTTCCTTTTTGCTTCTATTTCCATTGTCCTTGTTTTTCTTCCTCTCTTTTTTCTCTTTTGTTCTTGCTTTATATTTCTTCTTGCCTTTCTCAAGCTCTTTCCCCACCTTTCTCTCTTTCCCTTTCTTTCTCTCTTTTTTATTCACTCCTCTTTGTTACGCAATGCTTTTCTCTTTTTGCAGCTTCTCTCTTTCTCCCTTTCACTGGCTTTCTCAGTCTCTTTCTTTCTTTCCTTTTTCCTATCAGTTCTTTCTTCCTCTCCTGATGCTCTTTCTCTCATTGTCTTTTGTTTCCTCTGTTTTTTCCTTTCTTTCTTCCTCACATTTAATTTCCTTTTCCCTCTTCTTCCTTTTTATTTCGTCTTATTTCTTCCTTTCTCTTCCATTCTCTTCATGGATTTTTTTGTGTGCCATTATTGTCTTACTGTTGTACAGTGTGGCGGCCACTGCTGAGATGTATCTACTTGTAGATGCCTATGAAGTCTGCATGGCCGGGTAAATGTATTATTGCTAATGGTCCTTTGTGCCCTAAGTCTCACAATGAGAGCAGTATTGTCATATCTATTGCATAACAATATATACACAAGTCTAAATTATATTTCTTCTCCTTTCGTGCTGCCAAAGCTTGGAATGAGCTCCCACGTGAATTGCGTTTGATCCCCCTTGAGACCGCATTCCGAATTCAATAAAAAACTTGCCTCTTCTCTGTGGGGCAGTGGGGTATTAGTTACTGGGTGTGTACCATGCGTTCTCTCCTCCAGCGCTGGGACACTCTTTGGAGTAGCCATGTGCTTCATAAATGCCTCCATTCATTCATTCATTCTCGCCTCTCAGCGTGATTCATAAACAATGGCGAAAACTGATCCTTAGCGCCTCCGCAAGTTAACATTTGCTGTAGAGCTAATGCTGTGTTAATGCTATATGTTTACTGGAGCGGGACTGGGATACTCATGGGGCAGTGCTTAAGCTACTTGGACGTTATGTACCCTTATTGAACACCTTTATATCAAGTGATAGCTCAAGATGGTTTTCAATGACCATAAGTAGCTCCCACTACAGAAACGTTTGGAGACCCCTGCCCTAGATAATGTGCTGCCTCATCATGTCATGACACTTTTGACGGCCTTCTTTTGTCCAGTGGTTCTGTATGAATCCCGCCATGTTTCCCAGCACTGCAAGCGTATTGAGTGAATTCTACAGGTCTGGATTGAAGTGTATGTGTGTGGATGCTGCAGGTCAGGATTCTAAACCTGTACTGGAAGAAAAGGAGGGGAGGGGGTGTTCCACATGTGAATTCAGGTGTATGGCAGTACTGCACGTGAGTTCATGTACTGGAATTGCATGACTAAGGTTATGGCAGAGCTGCTTGTGAGCCCCACTACTGAAAGAGCAGAGGCTGGTGCTGCAGGTTAAGAACCATATGGCAGAGCTCTTCATTGGGCCAGTGTAGGGCCATAGCAGTTGGTGGGGGCTGTGGTCAGGATTTGGGTTTTTGCAGAGCTGTGTGTGGGTGCAAGTATTAAACAAATAGGTTGGATGGCTGCAGGTCAGGCACAGGGTGTCGGTGATAGCTATTTTCTTTTCCACTGAAATAAAGAATGTAGTAAACCCGCCTCTCTGCAGAATGTTGGAATCATCTAAAGATCTAAAGATGCAATCATAGCCAGGTGTCAAGTTCTAATGTTCATCAGGTTAAAAAGTGGTTATAAAAGGCAAATTCTATCATCTTTGAATTCGGGACATGAGCATAGGAGATGTATAGATGATTCTGGTTGGTATCAGGAAAATCTACAGCTGAAGTTGAGTCTTTTGGCTTCGATGGTAAAGATCTGCCCATTGATAGAAATGGTTGCAGAAGTATTTGACGCTATTAAAGATTGGATGAATGAGAACGTGCCAAGCCTAGATTTTGCCACGCCTAAGTAGTTAGTAGTCATCACTGAATGAGAAATTGAAATAATGAACACACTCACCAGGTTGACTCAGATGAGGTGGTGGTGAAGATTTGATGACAATGGGTTTGTACTTTGATGAATGGCTCTCAGTGGACTGTCAAGCCACTTTGATTATATGTCCCCGAATTGCCACTTGATATTTCTGTGGAAAATGCAACATCAATTATCAAAGGAATATAGCATAACCATTTGCAAGAGCTATTATGGGTGCAGAACTTTCTTTTGATATGCCTTATCAGTAGGCATAGCTACAACCAATGTAAGCAAACATCAGATCCTACAATGTGATGAGAGTGGCTGTTAATGTGTTCAAGTTTGATCACACCACGGAGGCCTAGCGCAACCCTCACTGGCTACTAGTGGCAGTGCCAGATTAAACCCTGTGGAAGCCCCTAGGCAGTCGAAATTTCGGGCCCCCCTCACAAATTATCTCCTAATGCCCAATGCACAGGATTTTTTTACAAACTGGCAGATGCCAGAAGATGAGCTTTTAAGAGACAAACTGTTATGTAAATCTGATGTCTCTGGTTTATGTACTTTGTTGTTAATGGGTACTTTACATTAATCCAGTATTTTCTCTCTAGAGTCTTTAATATAAAGAATTTTTTCTTTGAGTTGATTAATTTTTTCTATCTTTTGGAAATAATATTTTAGAAAACTTGATTGTACTTTTCTTTTAAGATCAAATCAATATTATTTTGATCCGTTGTTGCGGGCCCCTAAAAGGAGTGGGGCCCATAGGCCGGTGACTACTTTGCCTATTTGGTAATCCGGAACTGACTAGTGGCAGCTCGCGTTAAGTTTAAGACACCTACCTGAAGTACAAAAACATACTTGGCACAGTCCATAATTCTGTGAAAAATATTTCTGCCTTCACAGTGCCAGCAGGATGTAAGGTCTACTGAAAAAAGTTTATTAGTACCTCCCAAAACTGTCTGGGAATAGGCAGGTGCAAAATGTAATAATGTGAAGCTTCACTAAATTTTTAAGAGTTTGCGATCTTTGCAAAGTTCAAATCTTGTCTACTTTGAAAAAAAAATAGAGGAGCAGTTTCAGCAGCTGTTTCCTGCAGCAGGAAACAATTGCTGCAACAGCAAAGGGCCATATTTGGTATCGGTGGTATGGTGGGACTGAGAAATCAACTTGGCAGTGGGGGCAGAACTGGAGTTTGGATGGTGGCAGTGGGTCAGTGGAGGTATTCAGGCACCACTGACAGGCAGAGTGTTGCTGTCCACCCTCGTTTTCTCCTCTGTGTGCCCAGTGTTGCCACCTGGCTAGTATTTTACTGATCTGCAGGGGTGGCTCCTCCATGAGAGCAGAGGCGTGTCGCCCGCCATCTAAATTGCCCCCCCAAAAATGAAAAATAAAATGGTAATAGAGTTAATTAATTACCATTTTATTTTTCATCCCCCACCCCGAACCGAGGGTTAGGACGGGGCGGGGCTTGCACAGTAACGGCTGCAGGGAGGAGGGTGCGTCGCATGGGCACTTTTAAAAGTGCGCATGTCCCTTTGACCGGCCATCTTGCGACATGTCTTCAGACAGCTGTGTTAGAGCAAGTGCAGGGCTCCAGTGCAAGGGCGGCCACTCCCTCCACTCCTGGAGCTTCTCTCATGCTAGTGAGAGGGGGCCAGGGTTGGTTAAGGCAGTTGGCTGGGGCCCGCGTCGGACTGCAGCAGCAGGAGCAGTACGTGCAGCAAGGTGGAGACGGGGTTTAAGGTGTTATTTTTACCCACCACCCATTTGCCCGCCCCACCACTACCCATAGATGCCAGCAGCGACTGCTGATCTGGCCTGTATTTCTATGTCCATTCCAGCTTTAAAAAATGGGAAAAAGCCAAGAAAGTCAGTGTGAGAAGTTGGCCTGGTATATGCTGTTCACTAATTAAAGTGGACACCTTGCACCAGGGCAAATCGACTCTTATGGTAGATAGGTTTAAGACAACCTTTTAAAGAAAGCTATCCTAGTTGTAGCTGTGGAGAGCAGCCTTCAGGCTAAGTCTCGGAGGAATGTAAAGCAGCTTGTTTTACCATATAATCTCTTGAATCACCAAATGAAAAGACACCACACAGGTATATATATCAAATATATATGTATTTATTTCTAAATAACTCTCTACTAATCTCTTTATGAGATTAGAAGACAAACATATGCACAAATCAACGTTTCACAATAAGTTAAGCACAAAATATGGCTGGGGCCCTAGGGGCGTACCAGACCATATACTAAGTAAGAGACTTAGAAACAACGACTTGCAGGGAGACAAGGCCTAGGGCCTTCAGAAGTGCTGGGGCCTCACGAAACCACCCAAGGCAGGTAAGTAAAGGACCCACGGGGGACGCGTGCAGTGTGGATACACAGGCGCGAATCGCCGTTAACTTCAATGGGGCAAGTCGCGGTTGGAAATAAAGAGTTTTAGGATACTTCGGGAGAACCTACAAGCAAGTCACTTACAGGGTAAGTAGTTCTAGGGCCCACACCCACAGGAGCACCGTAGTGCTGGAGTTACCTCACCCAGGGAAGCCGGGTGCACAGGTGTCCTTTGGTGTCGGGTCGCGGCGTCGTTTTCAATGGCGAACAAAGAAGACTTGCTGCTTGAGGGAGCTGAAGAAGTGTCCGGTGGAATCCAAGCCTGGATTCTGAAGAAGGATGACCTGAAAGCAGAGGGGACAGTGTTCAAAGTCACTTGGCAGTGACCCGGGGCAAGGAAGATGGATGCCCACCGTCGTCGGTCGCTTCAGGTCGGTTGCGGGTGCCTTGACTCTTCAGCCACGTGGTCCAGGAGGCGTCGACGATGACCAGGAGCTGGATTCGGTGTCTCCCTCGACGTCTGCAGCTGACTGCGGTGTCGGCAACTCGATCGGAGCCAACAAGCCTTGGCAGCCGCAAGTCTCGGGGAGATGAAGAAAAGTCGATGGCGCAGACCAGCAAGGTCTGTGGAACTCACCCAGCAAGGGTAAGTCAGGGCAGGCCTGGAGCAACCAGGGGAGCCCTTTGGTTTTGTTAAAAAGTCTTCTGGGGACCCACAAGCCAGCGGGCAAGGGTTCGCGAAGACACCTCGGGCGGAATCACTCAACAGGGGCCCACGGTCACTCGGGACGGTGTAGGCCTCTGATCTTCGGAGGGATTCCTGCTGGAGGTCGGGACCACACGTGGTCCAAAGCACAGGTTCGTAGAACGTTGTGAAGGGGTTGCACTCGACAATAGTGCACGGTACCCAGGGGTCGCGGTTCCTCTTTACTCGTGGGGTCCACTTGCCTCAGCTTCGCTGGGGACTCACGATGGCCTGGGAGAGGTCAGGAAATCCACTTCTTGGGCTGCAGGAACTTCGGGCTCTGGCGGGAGCGGCGTAGTTTGCGACCGTCGTTGTCGTTTTTGGTGCCTGCCAAGCAGGGGAGTCACTCCTTGACTCCAAGGGAGATTCTTCTGTCTTCCAAAGGTAGTGGAACGTCGAAGGGCCAGGATTCTTCTGTAGAGCGTCGTCCAGGGGTTATCTGCTTTGCAATGGCAAGGTTCCCCTCTTATACTAAAAAGAGGGGATGGACTAGCTCTATGACCCCACCTATGGGAGGGTCAAGGGAGGGGGTGGCTACACCCACTTCCCTTTGTCCAGTTTCGCGCCAGAGCAGGGGCAGGTAGCCCCTGAGCTGGTTTGAACTGGCATATGCACAGAGGAGCCTTCTGCTCCCCCAGTGCAGGACTTCAAAGCACTCTAAGAGTGCACCCACCCAGCCCCAATACACTAAACCCTGTCTGGGAGGTGGTTACACCTCCCTGTGACAGGATGCCTATTGTTGGGCTTCCTCCACTGTGAGTTTCGGTCATCAGCAGGAGGGCAGCCCAGTGTCTGTGACTGGTGGCATCCATTTTGTGATGCCAGGGCTCTTTAGGATTCTACCGCGTTTCCACAGCAGGTACATGTCTTATCCCTCTAGAAGGGTGGAATGCTACCCCCGCCGCCAAGATTGGCGGGGGGTAGTATTCCAAGATGTTTGACACCAAACACGACATGTTTTGATGCAGCCATTCCAAAGTTAGCATTTACCGCGAGGATATAATGCACTTAAGAGTATATGGTTTAACCGCATCCACAAACAGCACCAGAGAATGGACTCTGAGAACTGCAGAGGGGCCCTGCTCATGCAGAGGCACCCCCTCACATAGAAGCCAAGCACCCTGCCCTCAGGATTGATAGGGCCTGCCTTAGGGGTGACTGATAGGTTTATATGTGTGTGCAAGAGAGATATAGGAAACCTATATCTCAGTGAGGGGTGCTAGCACCACCTCACCCAGGCTGCAGTAGCAGGCCTGTGGTGTCAGATTTAGACTGCTTCCCAGGGGTGGCATAACACATGCTGCAGCCCCTGGTAGGCCTGTGAAGTACCTATGCCCTTGGCACCTAAGGTACCATATACTAGGGACTCATAAGGCACCACAGTATCCAATCACTAGTGCACCTAAAGTGCACTCCATGTCGTTTAGAGAGAGCAGATAGACTGGGGCCCTGAATAGCAGGGTCCCAGTCCAACTAAGTCATAAACCAGCAAAACACCATAAAAAAAATGGGGGCAACCATATAGTCAGATTCCACCTTCCTACATAACCCCCCCCCCAAACGAAAGGAGATAAGGCTAACCTTGGCCAGTTGAGCCTTTATTGACTAAGTGGCCATATAAGGAAGCACCTGCACTAGCATGGTTGCCCCCTGTCTTATGGTCCACTAAGCAATCCCTCACCCTAAGGGTATGAGAGGGTCTCCACCATGGGGAATCACTACCTGTGGTGTGCTTTGGTAAAGTACCAGGCTGGTGAGGTGTCTGAGTAGGGAAGTGTGGCCCTAGGAATGTTGGCCTCAGCTTTCTCAGCTCACTGGTCACCATGTATGCCTGTCTTTCCATGACTGAGTGGTACTCTGCTCTAAGGGTCAACCTTTGACTGCCTACAGCCGGGGGTTGGGTCCCTTTGGGTGGAACACTGGAGGGACATGGCATGTTTGGAACCTTTTGGTCCCAGGTTTGCCCTTGCCTAACAGAGTCCTTCTGGGGGAGGTCCCTACATAAAGGTATGGGGGATCCCTCAGTGGGTTGAGGAATTTCTACCTGGCTAGGGCTACTAGCCTGGGTGCCCCTAATCTGCTGATGGGGGGTTCCTCTGGACAGGGGGCCCTGGGGGTCCACTGACCTCCTGACCTCTGCAGCCCTGGGCTGACTGAGGCAGGGTAGAGAGGGGCAGGTTACCTGCTCCAGACTGGGTACCACCTTGTAAGGGTCCTCTGCCATCAGGGGGTGGCCAGGCCAGGCCTGACTACCTCTGTGGCAGTTCCTTCACTAGGGGTAGGGTCAGTTCCCTGAGGAGGCTGACCCTTACCTACTGTCTGGAGGGAAGAAGACTTTTCTTCAACCCTTGTGCTCTCTTCTGGGGAGAGTGGGCCATTCTTCCAGGCTCCATCTCTCCAAAATCTTGGGCTGGGGCTGTGGCCATCACAGCCCCACTAACCTTTACAGGGACACCCAACATCTTCAGATGGGTTTGGTGTTCAATTTCAGCCCAGGCTGAAATTTCCAGATCATTGCCCATCAGGCAATCTACAGGTAAGGTTGGGGACACTGCCACTCTTTTGGGCCTGTGACCCCCTCCCAGCTGAGATTGACTATGGCCATGGGGTGATCTGTTCTGACACCATCAATGTTGGTCACCTGGTATTTAAACTCAGGTAAAAGCTGGTGAGGGGGACTAGTTTCCCTGCCACCATGGTGACACTAGCCCCTGTGTCCCTAAATGCCACAGCTTTCTGACCATTAATTATTGGCTCCAGTCTGTACCTGCCCAATGCTGTGGGACCCACGGTAAAGGTGGCATATCCTACACCACCATCAGAATCTGAGGAGTCTGTTGAGGGGGTCCTGTCTAAACTAGGGCCCACCTCTGTTCCTCTTGCAAAAGCACCTAACTTTTTGGGTGCACTACTCCCAACTGGAGGATTACTACTGGTAGTACCAGGAGGGGTGGTAGTAGTTGTTGGAGGAACATTTTCTTTATTGCCATTCCTGGGACAACTGGGATCAGATTTCCAGTGCCCAGGCTTTTTACAGACATGGCAATAGGGTTTCTTTTCAGGAGAGGAAGGAGTTTGGGACCCACCCCCAGAAGAGGAATTTTGGGGCCCTGTAGTGGACTTATCCTTGGATTTATCCCCACCTTTCTCTTGGGACTTGGTAGAATCTTTCTTGTGGTCACCACCCTGATTCTTAGGCCTTACCCTGGTTCTGACCCATTTGTCTGCCTTCTTTCCCAATTCTTGGGGAGAGGTCAGATCAGAGTCCACCAGGTACTGGTGTAAAAGCTGGTTTTGACAATTATTAAGGATCTGTTCTCTCATCATTAGATTATAAAATCCTTTGAAATCAGTAACCCTACTGCCAACCAGCCAACCCTCCAGAGCCTTGGATGCACAATCTACAAAGTCTGTCCAGTCCTGAGTCTGTGCCTTCTGGGTATCTCTGAACTTCAACCTGTACTCTTCAGTGGTTAAGCCAAACCCATCTATCAGTGCACTCTTCAGGACCTCATAATCATCAGCATCCTCTTCTCTAACAGTGAGGAGCTTGTCTCTACCTTTATCTGAAAAGGAGAGCCACAAGATTGCTGCCCACTGCTTTTGGGGGACCTGCTGTACTCTACAGGCCCTCTCCATAGCAGTTATCCACTTGTGGATATCATCCCCACTCTGGTAGGGAGGAACAACCTTGCTCAGGTTCCTATGGTCAGGAATATATTCTCTGCCTCTAGGGACACTGTTGCTGCCACCAGGGGGTTCTAACCCCTCTTTTCTAGAAGCTCTCTGGATCTCCAGGGCTTCCCTATCCAGTGCCAACTGCTTGGTTCTGAGGGCCACTCTGGCTTCCTCATACTGGAGCAGTTTGCACCTTCTCTCAGAGGAGGTCTCTCTTAAGGGAAAGTATGAGTTCCTCTGCTGGACAAATTCTCTGCCAGAGTGATAAGAGTGGTCAGATTCCCTGGAAGGGGATCTGTGCCTCTCCTCCTCTCTGTCAGTTCTCTTATGGAGAATTCCTCTGTCCTTTTCAGGCCCCTTGGAGCCTGGCCCTTCAATCACAGAGTCTTGGTCATTCTGATTTTCATCATCTGACCCAGATACTATGACTGACCCACCCACTGATTCAAACCCTTTAGCTCCTAGAGCCAATCTAAGGTCATCTGCTGTCAGCAGATCTATCAGGTGGAGTGTTGAGGGACTCTGTCCTATCCTCAGGTGTCTGTCAACACACATGGCTCTCAAGTCAGAGAAAGCCATGTCCTTATACTGAGGCTGAGTGGATCCACTGGGTCCACCCTTTAAGGACATTCTAGTGTTGTGCAGTGTTGTACTACCTACACTAGTTTGTGGCCTACTGATCCTAGCTTGAGCTGTGGAAAGGGTGTGCTATCCCTTGGCACACAGCTCTAAGTTCAGTAGAACTTATTGATACTAAGCTTGACTTTATATGTACCTTGAGTACCTATAATGGTTTTCAGTTAGTAATTCAAATAGAGATTTTCTGGTAAAACAATGGCAAGCTGGAATCCCACACGCTGCCCACCAATGTGAGAAGTTGGCCTGGTATATGCTGTTCACTAATTAAAGTGGACACCTTGCACCAGGGCAAATCGACTCTTATGGTAGATAGGTTTAAGACAACCTTTTAAAGAAAGCTATCCTAGTGGTAGCTGTGGAGAGCAGCCTTCAGGCTAAGTCTCGGAGGAATGTAAAGCAGCTTGTTTTACCATATAATCTCTTGAATCACCAAATGAAAAGACACCACACAGGTATATATATCAAATATATATGTATTTATTTCTAAATAACTCTCTACTAATCTCTTTATGAGATTAGAAGACAAACATATGCACAAATCAACGTTTCACAATAAGTTAAGCACAAAATATGGCTGGGGCCCTAGGGGCGTACCAGACCATATACTAAGTAAGAGACTTAGAAACAACGACTTGCAGGGAGACAAGGCCTAGGGCCTTCAGAAGTGCTGGGGCCTCACGAAACCACCCAAGGCAGGTAAGTAAAGGACCCACGGGGACGCGTGCAGTGTGGATACACAGGCGCGAATCGCCGTTAACTTCAATGGGGCAAGTCGCGGTTGGAAATAAAGAGTTTTAGGATACTTCGGGAGAACCTACAAGCAAGTCACTTACAGGGTAAGTAGTTCTAGGGCCCACACCCACAGGAGCACCGTAGTGCTGGAGTTACCTCACCCAGGGAAGCCGGGTGCACAGGTGTCCTTTGGTGTCGGGTCGCGGCGTCGTTTTCAATGGCGAACAAAGAAGACTTGCTGCTTGAGGGAGCTGAAGAAGTGTCCGGTGGAATCCAAGCCTGGATTCTGAAGAAGGATGACCTGAAAGCAGAGGGGACAGTGTTCAAAGTCACTTGGCAGTGACCCGGGGCAAGGAAGATGGATGCCCACCGTCGTCGGTCGCTTCAGGTCGGTTGCGGGTGCCTTGACTCTTCAGCCACGTGGTCCAGGAGGCGTCGACGACGACCAGGAGCTGGATTCGGTGTCTCCTCGACGTCTGCAGCTGACTGCGGTGTCGGCAACTCGATCGGAGCCAACAAGCCTTGGCAGCCGCAAGTCTCGGGGAGATGAAGAAAAGTCGATGGCGCAGACCAGCAAGGTCTGTGGAACTCACCCAGCGAGGGTAAGTCAGGGCAGGCCTGGAGCAACCAGGGGAGCCCTTTGGTTTCTGTTAAGAAGTCTTCTGGGGACCCACAAGCCAGCGGGCAAGGGATCGCGAAGACACCTCGGGCGGAATCACTCAACAGGGGCCCACGGTCACTCGGGACGGTGTAGGCCTCTGATCTTCGGAGGGATTCCTGCTGGAGGTCGGGACCACACGTGGTCCAAAGCACAGGTTCGTAGAACGTTGTGAAGGGGTTGCACTTGACAATAGTGCACGGTACCCAGGGGTCGCGGTTCCTCGTTACTCGTGGGGTCCACTTGCCTCAGCTTCGCTGGGGACTCACGATGGCCTGGGAGAGGTCAGGAAATCCACTTCTTGGGCTGCAGGGACTTCGGGCTCCGGCGGGAGCAGCGTAGTTTGCGACCGTTGTTGTCGTTTTTGGTGCCTGCCAAGCAGGGGAGTCACTCCTTGACTCCAAGGGAGATTCTTCTGTCTTCCAAAGGTAGTGGAACGTCGAAGGGCCAGGATTCTTCTGTAGAGCGTCGTCCAGGGGTTATCTGCTTTGCAATGGCAAGGTTCCCCTCTTATACTAAAAAGAGGGGATGGACTAGCTCTATGACCCCACCTATGGGAGGGTCAAGGGAGGGGGTGGCTACACCCACTTCCCTTTGTCCAGTTTCGCGCCAGAGCAGGGGCAGGTAGCCCCTGAGCTGGTTTGAACTGGCATATGCACAGAGGAGCCTTCTGCTCCCCCAGTGCAGGACTTCAAAGCACTCTAAGAGTGCACCCACCCAGCCCCAATACACTAAACCCTGTCTGGGAGGTGGTTACACCTCCCTGTGACAGGATGCCTATTGTTGGGCTTCCTCCACTGTGAGTTTCGGTCATCAGCAGGAGGGCAGCCCAGTGTCTGTGACTGGTGGCATCCATTTTGTGATGCCAGGGCTCTTTAGGATTCTACCGCGTTTCCACAGCAGGTACATGTCTTATCCCTCTAGAAGGGTGGAATGCTACCCCGCCGCCAAGATTGGCGGGGGGTAGTATTCCAAGATGTTTGACACCAAACACGACATGTTTTGATGCAGCCATTCCAAAGTTAGCATTTACCGCGAGGATATAATGCACTTAAGAGTATATGGTTTAACCGCATCCACAAACAGCACCAGAGAATGGACTCTGAGAACTGCAGAGGGGCCCTGCTCATGCAGAGGCACCCCCTCACATAGAAGCCAAGCACCCTGCCCTCAGGATTGATAGGGCCTGCCTTAGGGGTGACTGATAGGTTTATATGTGTGTGCAAGAGAGATATAGGAAACCTATATCTCAGTGAGGGGTGCTAGCACCACCTCACCCAGGCTGCAGTAGCAGGCCTGTGGTGTCAGATTTAGACTGCTTCCCAGGGGTGGCATAACACATGCTGCAGCCCCTGGTAGGCCTGTGAAGTACCTATGCCCTTGGCACCTAAGGTACCATATACTAGGGACTCATAAGGCACCACAGTATCCAATCACTAGTGCACCTAGAGTGCACTCCATGTCGTTAGAGAGAGCAGATAGACTGGGGCCCTGAATAGCAGGGTCCCAGTCCAACTAAGTCATAAACCAGCAAAACACCATAAAAAAAATGGGGGCAACCATATAGTCAGATTCCACCTTCCTACAGTCAGTATAATTTGCCTTTTTGAAATACAACACTAAAACCGCAAACTTGAAAGAAAACACTAAAAGTATTTGAGAGCTGTCTAAATTATTTCTAAACGATTATTAAAACAGAGGGATGATTGCATTGTTTCAAAATAATACTGAGAATTTTACACATATTGTTTCAACTATCAACTTTAGGTCCCTCCAAAAGAGAAAAATGGCTGGTATTTTTTAAAGGTGGCAACTCTGGGGCATATGTACAAGAACTGGCGATAACTAATGCTAACGCTAGTTAGCGGCAGTTTTTCTATCGCTGTGTACCGCGGAAAACTATCGCCTTGTTAGCGACGTATGTACAAGACGTCGCTACATGGCGATAGCTTCAGGGATCAGCGGTGAAAACTGCCGCTAACATTAGCGTGATGGCGATAGGAATTCCGGCGTTTGCGGGTGAAAACCAACGAAAGGCCCATTAGCGGCAAAAAAACGCACGTTAGTCAGCCCAACGTGAGTTTTTTTTGCCTCTAATGGAAAAAATAGCCTATCAGTCGACCTCCAATAGAAAATAGGCAAAAAACCAATGAAATGCAGAATGGAGCAGCCAGGGCCAAGTGCAGCACACATCAACAACCCCCTCAAGCCACCCAACATCCAGGATGACCAGGATGAGAGCCTGGATGCCTCGCTGGACTTGCGTCTGGAGCCTGGATGCCTCGCTGGACCTGCGCCTGGAGCCTGGATGCGTCGCTGGACCTGCATCTGGAGCCTGGATGCCTCGCTGGACCTGCGTCTGGAGCCTGGATGCGTCGCTGGACCTGCGCCTGGAGCCTGGATGCGTCGCTGGACCTGCGTCTGGAGCCTGGATGCCTCGCTGGACCTGCGTCTGGAGCCTGGATGCATTGCTGGACCTGTGTCTGGAGCCTGGAGTGGGATGCGGAGGAGCTGTGGAGTCGATGAGCCAGCTGTGGCGGTAGACATTGAGGCGCGGCGATCGACTGTACCTGGTGGTGAAGTCTGGTCGGTTGCATGGAGACACTTTGCTGACCTGTGTGAGAAGATCACCTTGCGCCCCTTGGAGCTGTGAATGGTAGAGGCGCTCCTGTGCACCAACGTAGGGAGGTCTGCATCGCATACTATGATCCACCACTACACCGGGGTGCACAGAGAGGATTACCAATGGTGGGCGGCACCTCTCTGCATCACAGGCCGGAAGAAGTTGCGCTGGCCGGATGCTGTGGAGGGTGAGGCCCCTGAGCTGCGCCAAACTTGTGTTGCTGGAGCACTGCAAGTTCACGCCTAAGGAGGCCCTGCTGCATCAACTGCATCGGGAGGTTCACCAGCGGACTTGGCGGCGACTGCTGTACCCATGCTTGTGAAATCCCACCTGGCTGAGGCTCCTGCTGGGTGAGTCACAGATTTGGAGAGAGTTTAGCGGATTGCGCCACGGTGTCAATGTCCAGGTAAGGAGAAGGTGGGACACATAGCGGAGGAGGCCCGGGGGTTGAGTCACCCAGGCCTAGCACCAGTAGATGACGCACCCCCAGTGTCGGCTCATCCGCTATGGCGGAAGAGCGTCGCCCCACTGCTTCCAAGCAGTGCAAGAAGAGGAACAATCATCTCATGATGATAACTTTCTGATGTTATGGTGCCATGTTTCCGTTGTGGGCTGGAGGGTGGGTAGGGCTGCTCCACTCACGGAGCAGGGCAGGGGCGGAGTGGCATGCCCACTCAAGTGTGCAGTGACTGTTTGGTCGGCCCGCTCAGGCAGCACAAAGCAGTCATGCGCACTGTCCTGTTCGCAATGCAGGCTGCATTACAGCCTGCATAGAGAACATGCCCACACCTCCAGCCCCTGGCTGAACACCTCGTCCCGGCGCCAATGACCAATCCCAACGCCTCATTGCAGCGTTGTGATTGGCTTAGGGGAGGGAGCTTGGCTGCCTAGTTCCTGTTCCTGGAAGCAGACTCAGGAGAGCAGGAGCAACAAAGACACTGGACCCGGCCTCGAGGTAAGATTTCTCTCATGTAAATATTTACAACACCCGCTCACACACACACCCCCGCGTCCACGCCCCATCCAGTGTTCTTTGAGGCATTTTCCACCTCCCAGCTGTCCAGTCCCCCCGCAGCACTTCTCAATGGCGGCGGCTGTGCGGCCATGCGCAGCGGGCGTACCACTGGTGTGCCAAAGGTATATATGCAGTTACGACGCATACCATTATATCGCATTCCATTACAATGCATACTAATACTAGGCATATTGCAACAGTAGGGAAGGTGTTGGATTGCGGAGATGTAAACATTACTATTCCCACTTCAGTGAGTGCAACCCTAAAACTGACCCTTGCACCCCAAAGCAAACCCTGAACCCTAAAATTCATCTTTGAGCCCCCAAAACACACCCTAAAAATCATATTTGACCCAAATGCACACACCAAATTTCATATTTGACCCAAATGCACACCCCAAATTTCAAATATTACCCCATAATACACCCCACATTTCATCTCTGACACCTGAAACCCCTACCCACCGTAAAAATTAAAAATACCCTATTACTGACCTCACAATGCATTGTAATGGAATGCAATGTAAAGGCACCTGCGTTGTTGGATTTGCGTTGTAAAGGCATTACGATGTAATGCCTGCGTTGTAATGGACATCTCCCGTGCCAAAGGCAAGCCAGAGGCAGCCCGTCTGCGTCCGTCTGCCCCTGGACCGCGCTCAGCACCAAGGACCCTTCCTCTCGGACGCTCCACCCCTACGGCGCCAGCACCCTCCTCACCATCAACCCTGGACGCCACATCGCCTGCCAGGACCAACATCTGCTCCAGACCGGACATCGCCATCGCCATCACTGACTGCTACTAAATCACCCGCAAGGACCACCCCGACAGTCCAGTAGGAGGCATTACCATCACCTACAGAAGCACACTCCGACTGTCCACGCACTCTAATGACCCAACGGTGACCATGGAACACCTTAACTTCCAGATCAGGACCAACCCCAACCCCATCCTCTGCGGCACCCTCATCTGCAGGCCCCCCGGGCCATGGACACCCATTCTCAAATACCATTGTAGACCTCATTGCACACCAGGCTCTCCCATCCACCGACGACATCGTACTCGGCGAACTCAAGTTCCACCTGGACAACCCCAGAGACCAGAGCACCACCCCCTCCTGGGGTAGCTCCCCAATATCAGACTCAAGCAGCTAGTCACCGCAGCAAGCAACATAGCAGGACACACGGTCGAGCACGTCTCCTCCGCCAGCGGGACCTTCAACTACAGCCACACCACCGGACTCTCCTGGACCGACCATCATTGTATACATCACGTCTTCACCATGCCCACCGTACACAACCGCCATCATTGCCCCCCTCGCAGCTGGATCAAGGCCACCGAAGTACGTCTTGTCAACTCCCTCAGCACCACCACTCCGCCAACGCTTACAGACGATGACACCGCAGCGCACAACCGCCACCGATGGATCTCCAACTGCGCAGACACCCGGGCACCCCTCAAGAACGACACTGCATCAGTACCTTACGCCTGCTTGATGGCAGGCGTAAGGGTGACGGAGTGCCACAGGGATAAGCTGGCCCCATGCATTGCTGGAGTTGCGTCATGGTTGTGACACGACTGCAGCAATGCGTGACTTTAGTGCAGACAGATACGTCAGGATTCCAGACGTATCTGTCATTACTTTCGTCATGGAGCGCTGTCCAGTGAATACAGTGCATCCGTGGTGTCGCAAGAAGGGGGTAGTGAAAAGTGTTGCAACGCTGTCTTGTCGCAGCGCTGCAACACTTTTCATGAGTGAGGCCCAGGAATGCGCACTATCTTATTGATGGAGCGCAGCCCTGCCCTGTAGTTTTGTCGCAGGGCAGCGCAGCAACATTGCTTGCAGCGCAGTCCAGCAACAAAACCTGCTAAAATGAGGCCCCAAGTATTATCTCCATTTTTAAGACCAGCTATTTTCTGGTCTTAAAAAACTGCCTCTAACTGCAGTTAGAGGCAGTTTTTTTGGTCCTCCAAACTTAAAGAATTACCTTGTAAATATCGCAAAGTGGGGTTAGCGGCCGTTTTTGCACCGGAACGCCTCCCTTGCATGTCATTATCGCGAACAGAAGTGGCGATCTTTATAATGGACGTTATTGCAGGAGCCGCTAACAGAGGTTAGCGACAGCTTGTACATAGAAATATCGCCGCAAAACCGGCGGAAAAGTGCCGCTAACGCAGCGTTAACTCCTTGTACATATGCCCCTCGGTGTATTCCCCGGCTCTCGTAACCTTTCCTTGTGCTTCCACACTAGCCACCATTTTCCAAAATATACGTGCGGGAGACTTTTTTTGCCATCCACATCATGACCTTCTTAAGTTCTTACAAGCCTTCAACCTCTCTTTCCACTGCTCCTTTCTTCCTGGATTTATTTCTTCATAACACTGCCTTTTGGTTGAAAATATCGCCAGGGTTGGTGCGACATAAATGCAATACCATTTACCTAGGGAACTACCCTTGCCAGGTTGTCCCTAACAGCCTCAAATATGGCCCACTTTCCAGGATATGCACGCTGATAACGCAACAAAAAGTCTTGCAGAGGACTTGCAACCATCTGTCAATCACTACGTGAGCCTCGAGCCCTTATGCGCAATTTCCCTCAGTCTCGTCACATTTAACAAATAACCAAAATCGAATGACCACCTTACGTTCTTTACATTTTTATAAAAGTGACTTTCTCTAACGCTGCACTTGTTTCATCCAACATCTCTGTTTGCAGACGGTTGTCCATTGACACGTCTCTCATTTCTACAATTTTCCCTGCTTTTACCCACACTGTACCATCTTGCTATTAAAGTGTGCGTTGGCACGGAGCAACACGGCAACCAATGGGAGCGTGTCTCTTATCCACTTCTTCTTTCGCCGCTCGCGCTGTGACCTTTAAATGTGCCCTAAGTGCTCGGAGACAGGCCGGGAGAAGGCAGAGGGGCGGGCAGGCTGGTAAATCTCTGCGGATTAATAAAGTGCGTGTCCCACATTTACCTAGCGACGCGGCGGGCCGCGCGCCTGGTCACATGAGCAATTACATCATCAGATTAAAGCCCTAATGGATTTGCAAATGTTTGTCGCGGGCTGATTAAGGGGTCAAGGGATGCCAGATTTCGTCTCTATCCTTCTCAAAACTCTGCATTCGTTAAAATGCACTCGTTGTAATGGCGAGGTGAGTGAGAGCTCGGCGCTAGAGTGGAGCAGTTGGCTAACGCGCCTGTGGGTGAGCGCCTACACTAGTTTTACGGCTCTGCGATGTATGAATAAGCACGTGCCCTCGCTCGTGCTCACAGACTTCTATAGAAAGCGAAAAGTGAAACAATGAAAAGAATGCTTTACCAACATTTTGTTACCGAAACGTAGGGTTGCTAAGTACTGGCCATTTGCTTATGGTTTGCGTTTGCTACTCTGGATAAGCCGAGCGCTGGTAGGTGAAAAAACAGAATGTATGTGACTTTGCCAAGATGCTTTTGTGAGACGACAGGTTTCCCTCAGTTTGCAATCATAATTACTCTGGAATGATTTAGACTGCTTGCAAATACTTTGTAACGAAATTCCTTATGTGTTTCCAGTGTTAGATTTATGGTTCAGGGTGGGCCAAATACCGGATTTTACTTTTTCCCCAATATTTTCACTGGCCTTGATTTAAAAATGCAGACCTTGCCACTAAAAACATCCAGGTGGCAACCCTATAAAAAAGAGGAAGCATTTTCAGGTTTCGGAATCGCTATTTAACGTGATTAAGACAGAAATGACATCACATGGCCCTTCCGCCAAGGATGACATACCAAGAAGTCACATCATATGGCGTGACAGTCAAGTCATAGTCAGGGTCAAGGAAGTTATGCAGCAAGAGAGGGCCAAAATGTGCGTCATGGCTGACCATATTATGTGGCAAGAAAAGCCAATTTATGCGGCATAATGCAGCAGATTTTCTTATAGTATTCCTTTATTATTTTGTCATTTTTCCACTTGTTCACCCTGTCAGGGCATAGGTGGCACATCATTAGCACCAGTTTAATGCTCAAACATAGATAGAAGCAGCAGAAAGGGGACCCGTCAACCTTTGCAAAGGGCCATCCACTGGGCAGCAACACGTGTCGCTGCATTATGAACCATTTGAGGTAGAATTTTTTTTTGGGGGGGGGATCTGAAGATTATGCAGCAGATGATGGATTATGTGGCAAATGCAGGATATACATTATTATGCAAAAAATGCAGCCGCCGCACAATCCCATAATTCCAGTTGCCCTGGTCATAGTCGAGGAAAATTTATCCCACACGGATGACGAAGAGGAGTACATTTGCAAGCCATGAAGATTTTTAGCAGATTAGCAAAGTTACAAACTCCGATCAGTCAGATTAGTCATAAGTCAATAATCACCTTGTTAAAGCATGGGTCTGTATAATCCAACACCAGACAAAATAGCAAATATAGACACAAGTTATTCAAAGATAGTCATATGTAAATTTGAATAGATTCAGTTCCCCTGAAGGGAAATTCCTAAAGCTAACTGAGGATTCAGGTGAGATCGGGATAAATTAAGCAGCAAGTATCAGCAAGTAAAGCCTCTAAAGGCAGAACCAATTGAAGGTTCAACCAGGCATAGAAAAATAAATTTGCTCAAGAGTTAAACTCTATGAAAAGTGCAAATTAAACAAGGGATCTCAAAAGAGTGGAAAGAGGCTTCTGCTCTTTCAAGAGGAGATAGGAGCTTCTTAAACTTACTAGCTCAGCAAATGCATAATTAAACATTTGATTTCTAAAGTGAAGCACAACTCCCTATTGTTCTCAAGATGTAAAAACCGATACACATCTAGGATTTCTTGAAAAGATGTCTTCCTCTTCCTTCCCAGTCAGTGCACAAAGGAGGCTCACAGCTGCAGGAGGTATCTCGTCCAGGATGGTACATTGTGATCAGACCGTCCTGAACATAGACACACGAAACATTTATTCAGTTACCGTGAAACCAACAATAATAAAAATTTCAAGTAAACTAAAAAACTGAGACTATTCAAACTAGGGTTGTTTAGAGCTTTGCTCCTGAAACTCGAAAAGAATGAGAAAACACACAGCAGCAAAAATACACAAGGGCTTTATCGCCGCTTTAGCGGCACTTTTTGCCGCTAAAGCGGCGATAATTTTATCGCCCTATCAGCAAGCTGTCGCTAACAGGCATTAGCGACAGCTTTCAGGCGTTAGCGGGCGCGTTTTCCATCGCCTTGCATGTCAGCGATAATTATCGCTAATGACATGCAAGGAAGGCGTTCCCTACTAAAGCGACTGAAAACAGTCGCTAACACCACTACCCCCTATTAGCAAGGCAGGCGAAGCGATAAAATAATTCGCGCTAAGCGCGTTTATCGCTAGATTTTATCACCTGCTAGTGAGGATGACTTACCTGTTTGAAGTATAGGAGGTGGATTCTAATGCTGAATCCACCTTAGCGTTAATGCGAGAATATCGCTGGTTTCCCAGCGATATTCTCGCATTTTGTCGCTATTGCTGGAAATATTATTGCTATGGAGATAAACTTTACTAATAGGGTGTTATCTCAGCGATAATTTCCAGCGATAGGCGGCGTTAAAAAAAACCGCGCTATGCGCGGTTAGCGATAAATATCGCTTATCCTTGATAATATGCCCCACAATTTTAAACGTTAGCATGAATTGTCAAACTGAGGCCCACATTAACGATGGCTAACTTCACATGAACACTTTTTAACCATGGTTAACTATGACGTGAGAATCACTAACTGTGATCAATCCTAACATAAAGTCTCACTTATATATGAATATTTTTAATGTGCATTAGTACATGTGTTAAACAAAACAAAAAATTGTGACTGAACATCACCACTGGCTTTGACTGCTCAGCATATTCAGTCCACTGCTTCCCTAAAAGCAGTAAGCTCATATCTGTAGGCAGTAGTGTTGCAGAAAATGCAGTTGCCTTTTGCCGGAATTAGTAGGGTTGTCAAGTATGGGGAATGTGTTATCTAGGCCCTCAAAGCAAAATTTCTGATTAGCATCATTCGTTGTTTCCGGTTGCTGTAAAATTTTTAAGAATACGTAAAATGTAATATTGTAGTAGTAGCCACATTGACAACAAGGAACATTATAGGTACATTTTATGGGAAAGCTGTTTATGTTTTCATATTTTTATTTTCACTTTTGGAACTTAATACTTTGTCCTAGACTGGCTCTAAGTCAGCGGAGGAGTGAATGATGCCTCTAGGGTGCCGCTAGCAGGGATTAACATGATTAAACCCATGAACTGCAAATGTTGAACCCCAGCTCAGGAAAGGATGACAGTAAAATATTAATTTGCCTATGTTGGCAAGCAAAAAATCTTTGCAGCTGCCCTGGGCGAGGCCTGCCTGTTCTTAAGACCTTTCAGTTTTGGCTGGGAAAGTAACTGATGCAAATGGAGATAAAGCAATGTTTCAAGAGCCACACAATTGTCACAGTGGGAGCCTGGATTTGTCCCCAGCTTTTCTGCTTTCACACCTAGCGGGTTAATCCCCTCCTTCTTTGACACAGTCAGTTGTTCCAAAGTTTATCCACTTTAGCAATAGCTGCTGGTTTAATACTTATGTTTAATATATAGGAAAATCACTAAGAAAGGTAAAAAGGTTTAAAAATAATCCCTGTTATAGTTATTGATTCCACACTAAAACACAATTTTACTCAATAAAATGCAAAAGCCTGTGGTTTAATATCATAACATGAATATACTGGTGTTGTTGGGTGGCAGACCATGAATATTCACAGCATTTACGACAGTGTGCAACCCTGCCAGTTGTGGAGAGAGAACCCCACTTTGTAAAGTCAGAGTCTTTTGATTTTGTACATTAATCTTGACACACCTGCGTAAGAAACATGTTTCTGAAGGAATGACTTCATGGCAATGGCCACTTGTGTTTCATTCCAATGGAGACTGATGGGCCGATGTACAAATTGTGTTTTTTAGTTAGTAGTACTGCAATAGTATTGCTATCGTACTACAAAATGCTATTCACAAGTTTGCATGCAGAGATCTACATCCCTGCCTCTCCGATCTTTTCTGTACAGAAATCTCCCCCCTGACTTCGATCTCCACTCACTTAAGTATATATTTTAATAGTATATATGGATGGGGCAGAGGGAAAGGTTGGAAAATGGGGAATACCTATATCTAAAGGGGCGGGGTTAAGTGAGGAGTAAGGAGGGGCTAATGTAGGGTTAGGGAGGAACATGCACCCACCCACAAAAAAGTAGGCCCATTGCTATTCACAAACTGCCATTCTATAGCTACAACATCGAAAAAGGCCCCCAAAAGGTTGTAAATGTACCCCAGCTCAGAACTGGAGTAAGTCCAGCACTACCCATGGCCACTCACAGGTCCTGCAACACCCTCTCATAGAAAATAATTGAGCTAAGAGATTAAAATAAAACCTCATAGGAACTAATGTTAAAATTAATTAAATTATTTAAACATTTTAAACAGATAGTTACATTTTATTTAATGTTAAAAAAATCAAAAAATAAAGAATAGTTATTCATTTATTTTAAAATATTTTATTAACCTTTAATTTAAAAATCACAAACGAATGCACCATCAACATTTATTAAATATAATTATATTATTCTTAATTAATTTTATATATCAGCTTTGTTTTATTTTATTTATTAAACTTGAGATAACAAATAAATGTAATATCTTTAAAATAATTGCAGTTTTATTTTAAAATTAAGTTAGTAATGCTGTAACATTTTATTATATAATTATACATTTAAAATAAAGCTAAAAAAGAATTAGCATTAATCCTTATTTAAAATGTTTTATCTAAAGTTTTTGAGAGTTTAATATCCTTTTAAACCTTTCCCTATACTTTATTGTTCAAAGATATCTGCCCCAATAGAGGAGGTCTCTGCCAAGTGTTGGAACTACAAATTCAATTATAAAGTCCCTATTAATAGTAACTTTACAATTATATTTTACAATTTTACTGACTCCACCCCCTATTTCAGGAGGTGGGACATGCAAGTCTACACATTTGTGTAACTTTACACCTGGAAATCATGAGTAGCCCAAAGTAGCAACATTTCTCAAAAATGTAGGAGTAAGCTTATATGTGTAGGTCATGTGCTCATGTTTAAGATTACTTTTTGAATAGACCACTGTATGTCTTAGAATGAATCATAAATCTTGGTTGTGGTGGGACTGAGTGGGCCAAGCAGCAAAAGACTTAGGGCGAGATTTACCAAATCTCCACGCAATGCAGCGCAGCCTCCCGCGAGGCTTCGCTGCGTTGCGCGACAGGGAAGGAGCAGGAGAGCTCCATATTTTCAAAGATATGACTCTCTCCTCTCCTTTCCCTTGCGCCTGCACTGATTACAGCTGCCGTGCGCCAAGCACCACCTTAGTGCCATAGTGATAGGGTGGGTGTGTGAGTCTAGCATAGGTTTTGTACAGGAAGGGTGCCCTTCCTGTACAAAATACTATGCCTAGACACGAGGGAAAGCTTTTCCCACTTTGTATGCATGCTGCATAGTGCAGCACGCATGCAAAGTAAGAAAAGGAAGGAGAAATGAAAGCATTTCTCCTTCCTTGTCCCTAGTTGAAAAGGGCGCAGTTTTCTCACGCTAAACCGAATCTACTGTATTTAGTAAATTGGGTTTAGGGTGAGAAACCTTAGGTGGGAGCATGGGAACGCCCATGCACCACCCTTGGTACACCCCCATGGCGCAAAGTAATGTGAAGCAGCGCTATGCTCTGCTTCGCATTACTTTTACGTTATTTCCAGCGCTTATCAAGTTTAGCGCTGGAAAGTAAGTTAGGAAAAAAGATTTTGCACCATTTTGCGTCACTTTTGTGACGCAAACACGGCGAAAAATCTTAGTAAATCTCCCCCTCAATTTGTAGAGCCTTTACAACTCATTTTCTGAACTCACTTCCTAAAGTATTGTCTGTAGGTATTGTACTGCTGCTCCTTTTTTTGAAAGTTCGGATTGAAGTGCAAACCACTTTGTAAATCATTACTGATATGCATAAAAACGAAAATTTAGCAACAACTGCAAAAAAGGAGAAAAACATTCAAAGTTCTCACCGTAGGTGCAAAAAAGTGGAAACTATAAAAGGAGGCCAAACATGCAGCACGAATTTCCAAAATGGCTGTATCATATTAATGTAATTTTTGAAGGACAATCTAGTCTCTATAGACTTTTACCTCAAGGTAGTCCATGTGCACAACTTGCCGAAAAAACTGGACCAAAATCTGAGGCACGTTGAATGTGACTTCAATAATTTCCAAGCTGCGAAAATGTATATGTTGCGAGAGAGATACAAGGTTAGCGCATATCCAAAAAGTTCTGAACACAGGGGACATAGGACTGGCACCAGGCTGCCTTTTATGTGCAGCCTAGATCATCTACATGAAAAGCAGTTTAAGCAATGAAATCAAGATCCAGCAACCAGGACAACAAAAACCATTCGGGCTTGAGAGAGGGAAAATAATCATGGGGTTTAGAGAATATCACCAACAGAATCCTGGAAAGATAGAAGAAAACTTGATAGAGCAAGAAGACAACATGCTTAGCATACTAACGGCAATGGCTTGTTGTGGAAAAAAAGTTGAAGGCAACCACAGAAAAAAGAGATATCATCAGACAAGTTGAATATTAGCTACCCGGTGAAGGTGAATAGTGTCACTGACAGTGAGGGCTGGATCTCCTGTCATTAATACGTTTTGATTTTAAGTGCACATTCTAGGAAAATCTTCATTTTAGGGCAAATAGTTGCACATTATATGGCATGTTCACACTTTTTGAAACACCTAGGAAGGAGCATGGCCTTTGCCTTTGAAACAAAATGATCTGAAAGTGGAGGTGTTGAACGAATTGGCTGGTTTCAGGAGGTTAGTTCACAACTGAGACTTTAGAAGTGGGGAGTGTGCACTAAATTTGATTATGTACATCTTGGCCTTCAGCATGACCCAGTGGAGCCAATAAGCAATGTTCAGGTGCAAGAATACACAACGAGGTTTTCTGGTGGAGATATGGAGTTGAGAAGTCAAAGAGGGTCAAAGGGAATCTGTTTATCTCTTATAGTCAACCAGTCACACAGACGTTTGGGCGGTCTGCGAAGTAGAGGTGTCAGACATACATTTGCGAATCACTCACTCATATGGAAGACCACATACTCTGAAGAGTAAAAATTGTCTCTAATAGACAGAGCCTGAACATCAGAGACTCTTTTAATAGAAATAGGTCTTTATTGTGTGCCGCTTTGGCAAGGAGCTCTTTAAAGGAGCCTTTCAGCAAAAAATAAAAATGACAGTTCTGCTTAGCCCTTCCTTCATCACCAACAATTGACAATAGCAGGAATTTTAGAACTTGCCTTGTTAGATGATGTCTGATTGAGTTGTGAAACTGATTGTGGCATAATTTACTGGAACAGCCCTTTATGCAAGTGGTTGGAGTTTTTTAGGCCTGCAGCTCAAAAAGGTAGGATCAAATTGAAATCCTGCTTTAAAGAGCATCTTAGGCAACAAGGGCGTGCCAGGCAAATTACCCTCGTCAACTTGCAGATCAAAGGACTGTTGTTGATGGGAACAAATCTAGAATGCCCAGAGGAAATAGCTGAACAAAAGACATTAAGGGTACCAAATAGTTTGCTACGTCAGAGGGAGTGGATCCAAAGATATTCACGCACCATTCTTTGCACCAGCCCATACAACCTGGCAAAACTACCTCATAGGCCCTTTTAGTAGCAGGTGCCCAGGACCTCTATACAGGTCTTGAAGCTTTCATTGAAATGCTTGGGAGTTGGTTCTGACCCCTTGGGAAAAGCAAGGCCAGTAGTGGAAGGCAGTCCTGTACAACTAAGTCATAGGGAATTCTTTGAATATCCCAGAAGATGTCCATATAAAAGGGCACAAAAGGGAATGAGCTACTAACATAGGCAAGATCACAATTGGTCTTTGTGACAAGGCGCTTTCAATCTGAGTGAGGAAAAGATGTCACCAGATTGACCTTATTGCTGTGTTCCAATATTTTGTTTGGTACCCACTCACTCCATGCTCTCTTTCTGCACACTAACAATTTTACCATATTTACCCCACTTTGCTCAAATATACCCCAGTATATCCCACTCTACCTCAATCCACTCCAATCTACCCCATCCACCCCACTCCAATCCAACCCACTCCATGGCAGTCTACCTAACTCTACTCCAATCTACCCCACTCCACTCTACTCCACTCCAATTCAATATATCCTACTCCACTACAATCTTCCCCAATCCACTACAATCTACCCCACTCCAATATACCCTACCCCAATTTACCCACCCCACCCCAATCTACCACCACCCCACTCCAATTTACCACACTTCAATCTAACCCACTTCAATCTATCCCACTTAAATATACCCCACTCTAACTCAATCTACCCCACTCCACTCCAATCTACCCAACTCCACTCCAATATGGTCTAATCTACCCCACTCCACTCAACTCTACCCTAATCTACTCCAATCCAATCTACTCTGATCCACTCCAGTCTATACCATTTCACTCAATCCAACCCAGTCAACCCCACACCACTCCAATCTACCCCACCCCACCCCAATCTACTCCACTTTGCTCCAATATACCCCAGTATACCCCACTCCACACCAATCCACTCCAATCTACCTCAAACTACCCAACTCCAATCTACCCCAATCCAACCCACACCACTGCAGTCGACCTGACTCTACTCCAATCTACCCCACTCCACTCTACTCCACTTGAGTCTACTCCAGTCAATTTACCCCACTACATTCCAATTTACCCTACTCCACTCCAAACTCCACTGCAATCTATCAACTCCTCTCCACTATAATCTATCCAACTCTACTCCAATCTACCCCACTCTAATCTACCACATTCAATCCCTCCAATCTACCCCACTCCAATCTACCACACTCCACTCAAACATGCCCCACTCCAATCTAATCCACTCCACCCCAATCCACCTCACTCCAGCCCAGTCTACCCCACCCTACTCCACCCCAATCTACCTTACTCCAATCTACCCCTCCCCAATCTACCCCACCCCAATCTAGCCCTATCTACTCTACTCCAATCTACTCTACTCCACTCCACTCTTCCCAATCTACCCCACTCAACCCCAGCCCACTGCTATCTACCCCACACCACCCCACTCTACCCCACCCCACCCCACTCTAGCCCACTCCACTCGACTCTACCCCACTCCAATCCATCCCACTCCACTCCAATCTATCCCACTCCACTCCAATCTACCCCACTCCAAATTACCCTACTCTGGTAATCCCTATTCAGTCTACCCCACTCCAGTCCCCCCACTTTAATCTACCTCCTCCATTCCAATCTACCCTACTCTAATCCACCCAATCTACATCACTCCACTCCACCCTAATATACCTCTCACTCCAATCTCACCTCCACTCAAATCTATTCAACTACACTCCACCCTAATCAAATCTACCCCACTCCACTCTATCCCAATCTACCCCACTCCAGTCTACCCACTCCAATCCACTCAATCTACCCCACTCCACATCACTTCAATCTACCACATGCCACCCTAATCTACCCCACTCCAGTCCAATCTAACCCACTCCACTCCACCCCAATCCAATCCACCCCACTCCATCCCACTCCAATCTACCCTATCCCACTCCACCCCAAACTACCCTACTCCAATCTACCCCATCCAATCTGCCCACTCCAGTCTACTCTACCCTAACCCAATTTACCCTACTCAAATCAACCCCACCCTAACCCAATCTACCCACTCCAGTCTACCCCACCCCATCCCAATCTACCCCACACCACTCTATCCGAACTCCACTCCAATCTCCTCCACTTCACTTTACCCCACTCCACTCCAATTTACCCCAGTCTACTGCACTTCAATTTACCTAACCCTAACCCAATCTACCCCACTCCAATCTGCTCCACTCCAAACTACTCCATTCCACTCCAATCTACCACAATCTACCCCACTCCAAACTATCCCACTCATATCTATCTCACTCCAATCTACCCCACTCCACTCCAATCTACCTCACCATAATCCACCCAATCTATCCCACTCCAATCTACCCCACTCCACTCTACCCAACTCTGCCCTAATCTACCTCACTCCACTCCAATCTACTCGTATCTACTCCGCTTCAATCTACCCCCACTTTACTCTACTCTGAGCCCATGCACTCCACTCTTCCCCGAACTTCCCCAATCTACTCCACTCCACTCTACACCAATATATCCTTCTTCACTCTACCCTGATCTAGTCCACTCCAATCTGCCCCACCCCTTCCTAACCTACACCACTCCAGTCTACCACACTCCATTCTACCCAATCTGTCCCACTCCAAACTACCCCAATCTACCCCCACTCCATTCCATTCTACTCTTCTATAATCCATCCAATGTACCCCTCTCCAATCTACCCCACTCCAGCCTACCCTAATCCACCTCACTCCTCTCTTCCCCAGTCTACCCCACTCCACTCCAATCTACCCTAATATATCCTACCCCACTCTACCGCAATCTACCCTGATCTCCCCTACTCCTATGTACCCCACTCCAATCTACCCCAATCTAATCTACCTCAATCTACTCCACTGTTGTCTACCCCCTCCACCCCAATCTGCCACAGTTCAATCTACCCCACTCCAATCTATCACACTAATCTACCCAACTCCCCCACTCCAATCTACCCCACTCCTATCTACCCCAATCTACTCCAGTTCACCTCTCTTAACCCCCACTCCACTCTTCAACAATCTACCCCACTCCACTCTACCCCGTTCCACTCCACCCCCATCTGTCCCATGCCAATTTACCCCACTCCATGCCACTAACTTTTAGCTATGCTGAACAGCAGCTGCACTAGTATACATAATGGCTAAAACACATTGCCAAAGCCAATAGCTCCCTCATAGGCGACATTAATTGGCTTTGAAAATGCTTGTTTCTCTGGTGCTTGCTCTATAGTGTGATCAGGTCCCTTCCTGGCACCAGTGACATGTTGTCCTATAACTGTGTCATCACATAATTCAGCACCACAAACTTTCCGATCTTTGACTGTTGCCATCAGTTAGGCTCTCTGGTTTGGTGATAAATCTCTGTTCCCGAACGTAATTTGATGGATGAAGGGCCACAGTATTTCTGGAGGCAGATGTACCCTCTTCTACCTACTTCAGAGTGCCCATAGCCTCCAAGGTTCTCACCCTATGAGGAGGGTTCAAACATGATGTGGGTGGTGAGAAAATCAGAGAAAAAGCCATGGAATAACAGACATAAGCGGAAGGCCAATAGGCCTGGATATTTGAGCTAAGCACCTACTGCAGGCATGAGGAGGGAGAGTGGCAGGTTTGACATTGACTCAAGTCCAAATATGGACAAAAGATTTTAAAAAGTGAAATAAGCTTATGAAATTCTCATTTTCTTCGTATGGGCGTAATAGAAGGAATCTAGAGCTCTTAAGCAGGTAAGTGGAGGAGGAACAAGTAGATGTTGTCAGGTGGGAGATATCTGAGCAAGTAGGAAGTACAGAATGGCCGCCCAGTTTATCCTCCATGGGGGCGGGTAGGTGGCTGTCGGTGTATGATTTGGTATGACCCTGATGGGCTTGCAACTTTGGGCACACATAAATATACAGTTGCACGTGGCCCACTACTTAATCTAATACACTTCGTGTAGAATTCAGGCAAACATATCCTTACTGGCATATACTTACTTTCGTGATTTTATGGGACTCAGTATTAAGGCTACACTATTTTTGCAGGATAAAATTTTTGAACACTATATTCTTTCATACAACTGTGATGGAAGGTATCTAACTATATAACAGTAACTCTAAGCGAATTATATTTGCCTGACCGCTTGACCTGTTTCTTTACCACATGTTTGCCTGATCACCTCTAGCCACGTGGTGATGTTTCTAGAACTGCAATGTTGTACTGTTTCCCTTCCATGCATACGATGATGTCATCAGTGATGTCATTTGAGATGTCATCAGTGATGTCACTGACCATGTCATGAGTGATGTAATATGTGACGTCATCAGCAGTGCATTGCGGGAGCGCGAGTTATAGTTACCTGAACTAACTATAACGGGGGAATTTCACGGGTTTTGTACGAGTGCAATGTCCAACTAACTATAACTGTCCCTAAAACCTTATGGTTTTTTCAGTGAATTTCTAAGGTTTTTAAATGCTAATTTCTAACTATAACGTGCCTGAAACCTATGGTTTTTTTGGTGAATTTCAAAGGTTTTTTAAATGCTAATTCCTAACTATAACGTGTCTGAAACCTATGGTTTTTTCAGTGAATTTCAAAGGTTTTTTAAATGCTAATTCCTAACTATAACGTGTCTGAAACCTATGGTTTTTTCAGTGAATTTCAAAGGTTTTGTAAATGACAATTTTTAAATGTATTAATTGTTATATTTATTTTTTTGATACTGATTTACAACATTTTTTTAAACTATTTATTTTTAGATATTTTATTTTTTAAATTACATTGTAATTACATTATACATTACATTACAAAATATACTTTCTCAGAATGAATTACTTTAGTTTAAATACTTTGCAAATAGGCAATAGACTTTTAAGTACAGTAGTTACAGTTGTTGCAATGGGCAACACAATTTCAAACACAAAGCTCAATGTGAATTTCTAGTTAAATGCAATTAGTTACTTTATGGATTACTTTTCTAACCACAGGACTGGATCCTAGATTCAGTCCTGGGACATCTCCTGTAAACAGTTGAGTAAAAGCGTTTTGGTTACAGTAGTGATTTTTAAGGAATATTATTGTATTTTAAAAGTTGACACTTAGAAACTTTTTCATATAGAATCACCAATGTTATCCTATGGGAGGAAATTCACTTAGCAGGTAAGTAGTGTTATCGTTACTTTTTCTTACTCAGTGGTGGATCCTGGAACCAGCACTGGTGCATCTCCTGTAAACAGTTGAAAGAATGCGTTTAAGTCACACATGCGATTTTTAAGGAATATTTGTAGTTTGTGAAAATCGACACTTTGAAACTTTTCTGCTGAAAACCAGACAATGGATTCCTATGGAAGGAAATTCAAGTTACTGGTAAGTACGGTTAGAATTACTTTTCAGGGTCAGTGCTGGGCTAAAAGATGCAGCACTGGGTTCTCTCCTGATAACAGGTGAGTAAATCGGAATTCATAGTTCGGCTGATTTTAGAGAAATATTATAAAGTTCCAAAACTCCACACACAGAAGAATTTCCAAGTGAAACCAGTCAATGTTAGCCTATGGAAGGAAATTCAAGTTACTGTTAAGTACGGTTAGAATTACTTTTCAGGGTCAGTGCTGGGCTAAAAGATGCAGCACTGGGTTCTCTCCTGATAACAGGTGAGTAAATCGAAATTCATATTTCGTCTGATTTTAGAGGAATATTTGTATGTTTCAAAAATCGACACTTAGAAACTTTTTCAGCCAAAAGCAGGCAATGATATCCTATGGAAGGAAATTCAAGTTACTGGTAAGTACGGTTAAAATTACTTTTCAGGATCAGTACTGGGCTGAAAGATGCAGCACTGAGGTCTCTCCTGATAACAGGTGAGTAAATCGGAATTCGTATTTCGGCTGATTTTAGAGGAATATTATAAAGTTCCAAAACTCCACACTTAGAAGAATTTCCAAGTGAAACCAGTCAATGTTAGCCCATGGAAGGAAATTCAAGTTACTGGTAAGTACGGTTAAAATTACTTTTCAGGACCAGTACTGGGCTGAAAGATGCAGCAATGAGGTCTCTCCTGATAACAGGTGAGTAAATCGAAATTCGTATTTCGGCTGATTTTAGAGGAATATTTGTATGTTTCAAAAATCGACACTTCGAAACTTTTTCAGCAAAAAGCAGGCAATGATATCCTATGGAAGGAAATTCAAGTTACTGGTAAGTACGGTTAGAATTACTTTTCAGGATCAGTACTGGGCTCAAAGATGCAGCACTGAGGTCTCTCCTGATAACAGGTGAGTAAATCGGAATTCGTAGTTCGGCTGATTTTAGAGGAATATTTGCACAATGGTGAAGGAAGGGGTGGGGCCTAAGGTGACATGTCTGCAAACACGCCCTGTGGCGCGTTTTAAGTTGGACAATTAATTCCTCCTCAATCCCGAGGGTCCCTAGGGGCCAACTAGCCCACCAGGTACCTCCAGTATGCGCCAGAGGCTGCGTTGCAGAGAGGTGTTCAGAGGCCACGCCCCTTTTTACAACACTCTGCAACGCAGCTCCGTGGCGCTTACTGGAGGTACCTGGTGGGCTAGTTGGCCCCTAGGGACCCTCAGGATTGAAAAGGAATTTATTCCCCATCTTAAAACGCGCCACGGGGCCTGTTTGCACACATGTCACCTGAAGCCCCGCCCCTCCCTTCACCACTGTGCAAACGCACCCCGTGGCGCGTTTTAAGTTGGGGGATTAAGTCCCCTTGAATCCTGAGGGACCCTGGAGTCCAACTAGCCCACCATATACCTCCAAAAAGCGCCACAGAGCTGCTTTGCAGAGAGGTGTAAAAAGGGGCGTGGCCTCTGTACACGGCTCTGCAACGCAGCCCCCTGGCGCATACTGGAGGTTCCTGGTGGGCTAGTTGGCCCCCAGGGACCCCCAGTATTCAAGGGGAATTTGTTCCCCCTCTGCAAACGCACCAGGGGGCGCGTTTGCAGAGTACTGCAGGGAGGGGGCGGGGCCTCCGGCACGATGCCGGTCGTTTTTTTTCTTTCTATTTTTTTTTAATGGGAGGGGGGCTGCGTGGCCCCCCTTCCCTTGCCCACTTTTGGCCCCGGGGACCCCATCCCCCGGGGCCTGAGCATTTATTTATTTTTTTAATTAAAAAAAAAAAAACGGGAAGGGGGCCGCGTGGCCTCCCTTCCCTGGGCCTGTATTGGCCCCGGGGACCCCATCCCCTGGGGCATGGCCTCGATTTTTTTATTTTGAGGGGGGCTGCGTGGCCCCCCTCCTCAGGCCATTTAAGGCCCCGGGGACCCCATCCCCGGGGCCGGCCTTGCACTTTTTTTTAAATTTGGGGAGGGGGGCTGGGTGGCCCCCTCCCTGGCCACTTATGAGCCCGGGGACCCCATCCCCGGGGCCTGGCCTCTGGTTGGGGACTGTGGGGGTCCCCAATCCCCCACAGTCCCAGCCGGCTCCCCGCCTCCTGCGCGAGCCGGCATTGCTTTCCACATGGGGAGCAGCTAACATGCTGCTCCCCATGTGGAAAAGCAATCAGCTTTGGATATTGGAAGCGAGAGCAGGTTTCCTGCTCTCTCTTCCAATATCCAAAGCAAGCAAGCTCCCGTCCTGTCATTGCAAACAGCAGTGTCCCGGGACACTACAGGAGCCGGCTCTGGGGGGTGGCGGTCCCCAGGGCCATCACTGGCTCCAGGAGGGGGGCCGCGCGGCCCCCCTCCCCACATTTTCAAAGCCCCGGGGAGGTGGCGGTCCTCGGGCGTGTGGGGGCTGGAGCCCCCACACAGGTTAAAAAAAATAAAACAGAAGCCCCGGGAGGTGGCGGTCCCGGGGCAGCGGGAGGGCAAAGAGCCCTCCCGCACCATTTTTGTTAAAGCCCCGGGGGTGGCGGTCCCCGGGGCTTGGAGGGGCCCTTAGAGGCCCCCCATACATAAATGTAACCCCCCCACCATGCCCCCGGGACTTGGCCCACCCGGGGCAAATTAACATCAAAGCGCGGGAGACCGCGCTTCGATTTTTTCCGGCAGGATCCGCGCACCCTGAGCGCATCCTGCCGATTAAAAAAAAAAATGCTTTGCCCAGGGGGTCCTTGTGGGACCCCTGAGCAGGCCTAGGGGTTAGGGTGTTTCTACCCTGCCCCTTTGTGCGCTTTGCGCACTTGTTTCTGTCCCTCGGTTCTACCGAGGGACAAAATGGCTGCCAACACTTCCTGTATCGGAATGTTGACAGCCAGCTGACAGCCAATTAGCATGCAGCTCGTGATCGGGAGGGTACGCGGACCCTACTCGGCCATAGATATATATGTGACTTTACTTGTGAATTTCTCAGGAACTACTGAACGGATTTACACCATTTAAGCAAAAGGTACCAGTCTGAACCAAGGGCTACCTCTTTGCCAAATTTGGTGTAATTCCGTTCAGCAGTTCGGGCTGTAGCTGCGACTAAAGGTTCCTATGGAAAAATGAATGGGGAAAACGCGTTTTGGGACCCCCCTTTTTTCTCGGCCCCCGCTTGACGAATCAACCCGAGACTTTCAGGGTAGGAGCGGAGCGCCCCAACAAGTTGGAAACTTTCACAAAGATTCGTCAACCGGCGCCAACGTTATTTCAAATAGAATGTCGCAGATTTCCTATGGATAATAGGTCCTACCTATAACTATCTACTGGCGACCGCCAGTAGATAATATATCTATATATATATTCACTGAAAAAACCATAGGTTTCAGGGACGTTATAGTTAGAAATTAGCATTTAAAAAACCTTAGAAATTCACTGAAAAAACCACAGGTTTCAGGGACGTTATAGTTAGTTGGATATTTCACTCGTACAAAACCAGAGAAATTTGGCCGTTATAGTTAGTTCAGCTAACTATAACTCGCGCTCCCACAATGCACTGCTGATGACGTCACATATTACATCATTCATGACATGGTCAGTGACATCACTGATGACATCTCAAATGACATCACTGATGACATCACTGATGACATCATCCACGTGATAATCTGATGCACCTCCTCATACCCTAATATAACCTTTGATACACCCACTCTAAAATACAGACTACCATTTTCGAAACCATAGACACACCAATACCAGTTAGTACATACCCACTCACTAATTCCTAGGTCTATACACACATCCACTCATTCACCCATAAAGTCACTCATACATGCAGTCAACCATCAATACGGCATTATCATATGCACTCACATATCTATACAGACACTCACACCCCGACACTCATCCATAGAGTTACTCACACACCTAGTCAGTCATGCAAAGAATCAATCACACTCCCATTTACTCACCTATACAGTTATACACATACCACCTCACTTATTCAAACATATACTAACACATACTTACACTCTTATACAATATCTAATACAAGCACACACTGATCCATACAGCCACTCTCACAATCACTCACTCTCACATATAGTCATTTATACACTCCAACACTCACATATACTGCCTTTCACATATGCAGTTACTCACACATGTACCACTGAGGCATCCATTCACTCACCAACACACCCATACACACACTCACCCACCCATACAGCCCTTCACAGATGTACTCTTGAACCCATACACCCACTGAATCACCCACTCACACATCTATGCACAGTCACACCCCCACCCACCCACACAGACACTCAGGCACCCATACTGATACTCAGACAACCAATCAATAACCCATATAGATCCTCATTTAGCTACTCACCAACCCATGCAACCGCTTACACACCAACTGACAAACTAAACTGTGTGAATGTCTGTATCAGTAACTAACCCATGCATTCAGTAAGACACATTTAATCACTCAGTTATACAGTCAGTCCCGCACCTACTAAATCATCCATCCAGACACTTATACACCCACTCATTCTTCAATACACCTTGGCATATATATAAAACATATTTAAACTTTATAGAAACACACAGTCACTGGATGATGTCATCAGTGATGTCATCAGTGATGTCATTTGAGATGTCATCAGTGATGTCATCAGTGATGTCACTGACCATGTCATGAATGATGTAATATGTGACGTCATCAGCAGTGCATTACGGGCGCAAGTTATAGTTAGCTGAACTAACTATAACAGCCAAATTTCTCTGGTTTTGTACGAGTGAAATGTCCAACTAACTATAACGTCCCTGAAACCTGTGGTTTTTTCAGTGAATTTCTAAGGTTTTTTAATTGCTAATTTCTAACTATAACGTCCCTGAAACCTATGGTTTTTTTCAGTGAATTTCAAAGGTTTTTAAATGCTAATTTCTAACTATAACGTCCCTGAAACCTATGGTTTTTTCAGTGAATTTCAAAGGTTTTTAAATGCTAATTTCTAACTATGCCTACAAAGGTAGGACATGTAAAGAAAGAGGAAGAAAAGCACAGAAAGAAGCAAGACAAATGCAGAAAGAGACAACAGAAGTCCAGAAAGACGTAGAAAAGTACAGGAAGAAGCAAGAGATGTGCAGAAAGAACCAACAGAGGAGCAGAAAGTCCTCCTGTGCCCCCAACTTTTTGCTGACGGGTACTGGTGGTAACTGACTCTGACTAACCAGGCCTAGAGCCAGTGCTATGCTAAAAGACACTTAGAATACAGTGAAAACACCTACATACACTAGGGAACACTATGCGTTGGGGTACCCCTGTGATTAGCATGACCTCCTCTGTATTTGCCATGAGTTAATGCCTGGGCCATTGCATGAGTACATGCGTAGTGACTGGATGATTAGAGTGCTGCAAGGAGACTGCATGGTGAATTTATAAGTGCTGGGGTTTTGGCAGAGCGATTAGATAAGTATATGGTGCTGGCAGAGTGATTGGAAGAGTGCACAGGGAGTGACAGAGGGATTGCTGGACTGCATGGGTAGTGCTCTGGGGATTGTAGCATAAACACATGGTTAGTGACTGGATGATTACAGTACTGTAAGGAGAGTACATGGTGAATTTATAAGTGCTTGGGTTTTGGCGGACTGATTAGATAAGTACATTGTGCTGGCTGGGTGATTGGAGGAGTGCATAGGTAGTGACAGGCAGATTACTGGACTGCATAGGTAGTCCTCAGGGGATTGTAGCACCACATCTGTTAGCGCCTGGGTCATTGCATAAACACATGGTTAGTGACTGGATGATTAGAGTGCTGCAAAGATACTACATGGTGAATTTATAAGTGCTTGGGTATTGGCACAGTGATTGGATAAGTATACGGTGCTGACAGGGTGATTAGAAGAGTGCTCACAGAGTGACAAGGGGAATGCTGGAGTGCATAGGTACTACTCTGGGGATTGTAGCAGTACTCTAATCATCCAGTCACTAACCATGTACTTATGGAATGACCCAGTCACTAACAGATGTAGTGCTACAATCCCCTGAGGACTACCTATGCACTCCAGCAATCCCCCTGTCAGTCTTTGACCACTATAGGTGTTATAGTTGTTTGGATTAGTACATGGTAGTGGCTGGGTGACTGGAGGAGTGCACGGGGAGTGACAGTGTGATTGCGGTACTGCATGGGTACTACCTGGGGAATTGAAGGAGCAAATAAGAAGTGTGTAAGTGGTTAGAGGACTGTATGGGTAGTGCATAGGGGATTGTAGCACTGATCAGTTAGTGCCTGGATCATTAGATGAGTACATAGCTACTGACTGAAACATTAGAATACTGCAAGGAGAGTGCCTGAGTGAATTTATAAGTGCTTGGGTATTGGCAGAGTATTTGGATTAGTACATAGTAGTGGCTAAGTGACTGGAGGAGTGCATGGGGAGTGACAGGGTGATTGCTGGACTGCATGGGTACTACCAGGGGAATTGAAGGAGTGAATGAGCATAGAATGGGCTCCATATACAACAACAACATTAACAACTACTGTTACTGGCTAGGCCATTCCATAACTACATGACTAGTAACTGGAATAATTACAGTGCTGCAAACAGAGTGCATGGTGAATTTATAAGTACTTAGGTATTGGTGCAGTGATAGGATAAGTAGATAGTGCTGGATGGGTGATTGGAGAAATGCATGGGACAGACAGGAGGATTCCTAGACTGCATAGGTACTAACTGGATATTTAGAAGAGTGTATCAATAGTATGTAGCTGGTTAGAGGTCTGCCTGCATAGTGCACAGAATATTGTAGCTGTACTACTGTTACTGGCTAGGCCATTCCATAACTACATGACTAGTAACTGGAATAATTACAGTGCTGCAAACAGAGTGCATGATGAATTTAAAAGTGCTTAGGTATTGGTGCAGTGATAGGATAAGTAGATGTTGCTGGATGGGTGATTGGAGAAATGCATGGGACAGACAGGAGGATTCTTAGACTGCATAGGTACTAACTGGATATTTAGAAGAGTGTATCAATAGTATGTAGCTGGTTAGAGGTCTGCATGCATAGTGCACAGAATATTGTAGCTGTACTACTGTTACTGGCTAGGCCATTCCATAACTACATGACTAGTAAATAGAATGATTACAGTGCTGCAAACAGAGTGCATGGTGAATTTATAAGTGCTTAGGTATTAGTGCACTGAATGAATAAGTGTATGGTGCTGGATGGGTGATTGGAGGAGTGTATGAGTACCAACAGGGCACTGCCTGCTCTGCAAGGACAGTGCTTATGGGATTAAAGTAGTGCATGAATCTCTGCTGCTACTTTACCTTTATACAACTACTTTTAATATTACACCTAGCCAAATACAAAGCAGGAACCATTCACATTTCTCTGCTATAAGTCTCACCATATTACTGAAAAACATAAATGGATGTCCCTCTACCACAACACTATCTACACCTCATAAATTCACAGAACAAACCTCAAATTTAAACCAAACACCAAAAACTATGTCGCATATTTAAACTGTACCTCTTTAGAGTTATAAAAACTAGTCTCATCACTAATACCTTAACTCAACATATGCATTTCCAATTTGAAATCAACACCTAAAATTATGCGGTATACTACTAATGTACATATCCACACACTGAAACAAACTGCCATAATCAGGAATCCCTACTCCAAAACACACATAATACTATACAGAATTTATATTAAACAACATTTAAATACATTACAAAAAACTGCAATAAACATTTCTTCATTACAAAATATATCTCAAACTTCAAATTTCATGATTTATATTTTATCTTTAAAAACAAAGGCACCACATAGTACACCTCACAAATTGATAACTCACCTTTCAAATTGATTTGTAGATTATGAAGTATCAGAATCTCACACCAGATTTTTTATGCACACAATGAATATAATGCACTGCTCTTATCAAAACCAAAAAATGGCAAAGTTTCTCTCTCTTTCTCCACACATATACATGTAAATAACAAATCACATTGCTTCCCAGATTAATTCAAATTCTAAAACACATTTCTATTGGTTACACATATCAACCCTTGCCAACTGACCTCTAAGTGAACCCAAATTGCTTCTGGAATTTTCCTGAGTCGCGCCTGCACCGTGCACTGTACGCGATGGAACCGCGAATCCATACGAGAGTTCAAAAATATATTACAAATAATTTTACCACTTTTTTTAGTAAGACACCACTTCTAACCATAGCACTGACTTGTGAAATCTCACTGCAATAACATATTACTTTAATATTTATAACAAATACACATTTTAATGCCACAGATAACTTTCAACCCTACCTCCATTCTGCTTAATGCCTGTTTCCATAGTAACAGTTCATGGAACACTCAACTGAACTCACAGGTCACAAGTTCAGCACACAATGTTGCAAATACAAACAGCAAGTGTGCTTGACTTTCCAAAATATCAGCTTATCCTATCTAATGTACCTTTCAAACATTTTTTACTAACCAATAAGAAACATGCTTTTTAAAGACAGAAACATGCACCCTATTTTTTACTCTATAATGTTCTTAAACAGCTAATAATTTCTCTTCTTTTTTAAAACTGCATCTTATCCACCATTTTAGATACCTCTTATTCTACCAACTGCCTACTTCAGCTACAGACATCTTTTCAGTACATCCAGACTTCCCTTCAAGATGCTTACAGTGTGGATTGTGGGACACAGCTATGTTTTCTGGTGCAAAAGGTATGCTGAACACAGAGGTATTGACAAAGATCTAGCTTTGAAAAATGTGGACATTAAATGGATTAGACAAAGAGGATTAAAGTGGCACCAATTGATGCCTTTGGTTAAAACCTTTTACATCTCCAACCCCCTGACCTCATGATTGTGCACTGTGGTGGCAATGACCTAGGCACATTGACTGGGGTAGGTCTGTAAATGCTAATGAAGGACACCTTTGCAGAATTGATGTTGCTTTTCCCCCAACTGCCTTTGTATACTCTAACATATGCCAAAGACAGAAATGGAACTGGTCCAATCAATTTTGTCCTCAGATTGAGAAAGCTAGAAAAAATGTCAATAAAGCTGTTTCTGCTTATCTCAGAGACCATAGAATGGGCTCCATATACAACAACAATCTGCGTTTCAATATGGATGGCATCTACAGGAGTGATGGTGTACATTTCACAGATAAGGGAAACAGAGTCCTTCTCAACAACCTACGGCTCTGCATCGGCACTTACATGTAGCTACAAAATTCCCAATAAACACAAGGGCTCTTTTTAGAGCCACCTAACAACCCAACATATAATTTAGTTTTTGAAAAAATATATATATATTTTTTCTTGCTTGGAGTTGCGTACCCAGCGCGACTTAAAGCCGCGTACCCATCGCGTTCACACAGGGGGTCCGCGCTGAGAGCCACGCACCCATTGCGTTCACACAGGGGGCCGCGCTGAGAGCCGCGCACCCTTCGTGTTCACACTGGGGGCCGCGCTGAGACCCGCGCTAGGGTCGCGACTCCAATTTTTTTTTAATTTAAATCGTTCACTTTCACTAATTTACATTCACCTTGGGGACCCCATCCCCCGAGGCATGTCCACTTCTTCTTATCTGTTGGGGACCGCGGGGGGAGCCCCAATGCCCCCACGGTCCCTGCCGGCTCCCCGCCTCCTGCGGGAGCCGGCATTGCTTTTCCACATGGGGAGCTGCTGACATGCAGCTCCCCGTGTGAAAAGCAATCTGGTTTGGATTTTGAGGCGAGAGCAGGTTTCCTGCTCTCGCTTCCAAAATCCAAACCAGTGTTTGCTATGACAGGGTGGGAGCCGCACGGCTCCCGCCCTGTCATAGCAAACAGCAGTGTCCCGGGGTGGGCACCCCGGGACACTGCAGGAGCCGGCCCTGGGGGGTGGCAGTCCCCAGGGCCATCACAGGCTCCAGGAGGGGGGGGCCACGTCGCCCCCCTCCCTTCAATTAGAAAGCCCCGGGGCGGTGGTGGTCCATGGGGCTCGGGGGTCTGTAACGGACCCCCGCATTGGCATTTTAGCACCCCGGGCAGGTGGCGGTCCCTGGGGCATGTGGGGGGGGCTCGAGCCCCCCCACACAGGTTTATATATTTTTTTAAAAACAAGCCCCGGAAGGTGGTGGTCCCCGGGGCTGCAAGTGGGCCGTGCGCCCCCGCAAATATTTTAGAAAAGCCCCGGGGGTGGCGGTCCCTGGGGCTTGGGGGGGCCTTAGAGGCCCCCCACACATCATAAAACAAGCCCCGGGGCCTGGCGGTCCCCGGGTCTGCGGGAGGGCCGCATGCCCTCCCACATATCATTAAGAGAGCCCCGGGGACGTGGCGGTCCCCAGGGCTGCGGCGGCCCCCACGGGCCCCCGCAATTAAAAACTATACATTGGGCAATGCCCCCGGGACCTGGCCCACCCGGGGGCCTCATTTAAATGAAGCGCGGAAGCCCGTTCTTCGATTTTTTTATTATTTTTTGTCCGGATTTGCGCACCCAGCGCGAGTTCCGCTGATTTGAGCAGGCCTAGGGGGTCAGGGTGTTTCTACCCTGCCCCCTTTTCTTGTTTTTCGCGTTTGTTTCACTGTTTTCTTCTGACTCCGTTTTCACAAGATGGCTGCCAACACTTCCTGGTTTGGAGTGTTGACAGCCAATTAGAATAAAGCTTGTGGTCGGGAGGGTCCGCGGATCCACCGCGCCTCTAGATATCAATATTTTTATTTTTTTAATTTCTCAGCAACTACTGAACGGATTTACACCATTTTTAAAAAGGTCGCTTTCTGAGCCAAGCAGTACCTTTTTGCCAAATTTGGTGTAATTCTGTTCAGCAGTTCGGGCTATAGCCTTGGCTAAAGTTTCCTATGGGAAATTGATTTTTTGACTCTTATTTTTTGAGTTTCTCAGCCACTACTGAACGGATTTACACCATTTAAAAAAAAGATCGCTTTCTGAACCAAGAGCTACCTTTTTGCCAAATTTCATGTAATTCCGTTCAGCAGTTCGGGCTGTAGCCCTGGCTACAATTTCCTATGGAAATTAACATGGAGAAAACACTTTTTGGGACCCCCCTTCCCCGGGGCTTGGGGGTCCGTAACGGACCCCTGCATTTGCATTTTAGTGCCCTGGGGAGGTGGCGGTTTCCGGGGCGTGTGGGGGGGCTCGAGTCTCCCACACAGGTTTATATATTTTTTTAAAAACAAGCCCCGGGGGGTGGCGGTCCCCGGGGCTGCGAGGGGGCCGTGCGCCCAGCAAATATTTTAGAAAAGCCCCGGGGGTGGTGGTCCCCGGGGCTTGGGGGAGCCTTAGAGGCCATACATCAAAAAACAAGCCCCGGGGGGTGGCGGTCCCCGGGGCTGCGGGAGGGCCGCATGCCCTCCCGCATATCATTAAGAGAGCCCCGGGGACCGCCACAGGCCCCCGCAATTAAAAACTATACATTGGGCAATGCCCCCGGGACCTGGCCCACCCGGGGGTCTCAATTAAATGAAGCGCGGAAGCCCGCGCTTCGATTTTTTATTATTTAAAAAAAAATACTTTTTGGGGCCCTGGTGTTGTATTCCTCTTAGGGTGTCCATAAACGGGCTTTCCAGTATCATGTCCTTATATAGGCACAATTCGCCCTGCCCTTATATAGGCATAAAATCCCAGCCCTTATTTAGGCATTAAACCGTGCACTCCAAATATAGGCATGGTCTCCGACAACCGTCCACCCTAACGTCACAACGAGTTCATGAAGAACAGACCCTTAGGCTGCGGGAGTTTCCCTAGCCCAGGACTATTGATTTCTTCAAGGACTCATATATTATGCATGAACCATTATTCCTTAGGGGTTCATTCATGACGTCTTCCGCTGTCCGACTCACGTCAATGCTAACATTATGAGGTACTTCTTAGGTATAAATATACCTTCCCTAGCCCCTGTAAATCAGAGGAGACCTCGACTTCAGAGGAGCCCGTTTCCCGGCCTGACGCACTGAGAAGACGCTGTCATCCCTGCACGCAGAGAATCCAGCTTCCAGTGATCTAACTTCCCTTGCGGGGTGTTGGAGTTCGAGTCTGGCAAAGAGATTCCTACCTCTCTCATTCTTCAGGTATGGAGCAGACTAGAACCTAGAGGGACTCTTGGCATACTTGGCATACTAGGCATACTAGGCTTAACATACTCTTAGTATACCATAGTAAGGAATACTTCACCTACTTCATACCTCTTCCTACACCTAGGTTGGGTTAGGCACATTGGGGTAGAACTAGGTTAGAAACGCATCGTATGAGTACTCGCATTTTTAGTCTGTGTTATTTATGTAAATGCATATGTACTAAAAGATAATGCTATTGCAGTATTATTTATTTCTACTGCTCACCCTGTACATTATTTATCTCGCATACTGTCTTGTGATCGTAACAGCACATTTTACTTACACCAGAAACAAGACTGTTCAATAAATTTTTTTTTGAAACGCCCGTCTACTTTTTTCTGTGTAACTTGGAGAAAACTAAGCATGCACGATTGAGCTGAGTGAAATAGTTATCTATTGTTTCCACGACTCTGGGATACGTTCTGATTCTAAAGGGAAACACAGTGGTCATGTTTTGCGGCTGCCAGAAACTACTCCCTTCTTGTTGTCAAGGAGTTTCTAGTGGCCTCTGAGCTAGCTGGCACAAGTAATTAAGTTTAATATACTCGATAGGGACATACTGACCTTAGTCCTATGTCAAACCTATAGGATATATTATTCCAATGCGCAGAGCCTATTAGGGAAATAGGAGCTACACTACATGGCGCCCAACGGTTTGGTAAGGCGGTAATTCAACGTTAGATACTGAGTAACTCAGCCGTGCTTTTTCTCTCAAGAGACCCCTACCCATATACTCCAAAAGACGTCTGGAGTGGGCAGGGTCAAGTATCCACCAAGGCTACATAGGGCAATAGACTACTGGAAAAAAGGGGGCCCCTGAGGTAAATGAGAGGAAGAGATCTTTTAACATTACAGGTTTAAATGAAACCGAGGAGGGTGTTATAGACATCGCTCCAAACTTAAGAAGAGCCATCACTCTAAAACTTATAAAACATGGCCTACCACCAAGAGGAGGTAGAGCAGTTTTCGTGATAGAGGCAGACGAATCCTTTCAGACAGAGGTATTCTATTCATGGGTAATATTTCCTGAATCCAAGCCAGTAACACACATGTTTCACTTCTACAAAGAAGATGATCCACCAGAGGAATATATTCCTTTCGACGATATTGAAATTCCATTAACATACCAAGAGCATCAGCTCTGGTTTAAAGGCGCCCTAAAACATCACAAAAACATTACCAGGCTCGGTCCACTAGGTAGACCAGGAGCAACAAGGCCGATTCTAGCAGGCTACACACCTCATCCTGAACTGGATATAATGTCAGATGAGGACTTACTTGTTCAAATACAAGAATTAATAAAAATTTACAGACAATTGGTCCAATGTGTCATGCAGACTTTTACAGTCCAGCAACCATTAACAATTCCAAATCAAACTCCTCACCAGGGGAATACACTAAAAACTACACCACAGACTCTATACGCAGTCATGGGTAAAATGCCCACAAAACGTGAGCAAATTCCATTCTGGATAGCTCAAAAAATTACTCAAATCGAAGCAGTATTTCCAAATACTAGCCCATATGAGAAACACAGAATACTGACAATCAGTTTACCAATGGGGATCACACCACAACTGGAAGACTGCACCACTTGGGGCTCAGTCTTTGCTGCCATCTATACTAAAACACATGGCATTCCGTCAATTACGAATACGGGGCAGAGCCTGCTCTAAATTTAGGTATGAAATTACTGAAAAATTTCGACCAGGTCTCAACAATAATATTATCTAATATTAAAGGGGAGGCAGCAGCAGTGGCGATCCGCCAAAAATTAAGGGAATTTGATGTTACAGAACATCAAACTGAGCTACCCAGAATTATAGAACAATCTTATGCAGAATTAGGCAGAGATAGTTTGGGTGGAAGACCAGTTAAACCGAAACTATCTGAAAGTCCTGAGAAGGACTCAATTAAACAAACTCCTACATCTTCTAAAAAGAAGTGGGAGACTAATAAACAAAATTCAAACGAGAAACGTTCTCAATCCCGAGGTAGGTCTCCTCAAAAGGAACCCTCCGAAAGGAGGTATAACCTCAGGAATAGGGATAATTTGAGAAAACCTGATAGGTATCAACATACTGATACACGTTCCTCTCGTCCCTTTCAGATCTCATCACAGACTTCGGAAAGAAGAGGACGAACAGAACATAGAGAAGAACGCGTGAAATCGAAAGACGACAAACACGCTCCAAAAACCAAAGTAAAACCTCAATTCTCCAAAAAGAAAGTAGCAGGTCTAAAGATCAGACATGCCGAGAATACTGAGAACACAACTCAAGAACGGAGAATGGGCTCAGACAATGCTGGACAGTGCAGCAGAAGTCACAATAGCTCGCCAGAACCTGAAGGAACTTCTGGAGATAGTGGACTTGAATGAGTACATTAAAGTAGAGACTGTAGACACCAGGGTTAGTACTCCACAAAAGTTATATGAAATAACACTCCGGATGGAGGGAGACAAACCTAGACAGGTGAAAGCACTTTTTTGGGAAAGACTATCAAAGGGCTATGACATACTTCTAGCAGAAAAGGACTGGCCACCACAATTTGTCAGGCAGTGCCTACATGGCGAGGACATTATTATGCTTCTCCAACCATATACCAATGCATCTAAGATATACATATGCCAGGAAATGGGCAGTGGCCCAGGCCCCAGCATTATATAAAAATCATGTAGGATGGGATGAGGACTCACCTCACCATAAAATACATCTGAAACATGAACCAACTGCACAAAGGCAGTACCCAATAAAGCAAGAAGCTAAAAAACAGGTCAGGGAGATCTTAGATCAACTTGAGTACCAAGGGGTGATTGAAACATGCACCTCCTCAATGAACAATCCTTTGTTTCCTGTCTCCAAACCAGACAATACATATCGTCTAGTTTTGGATTACAGACACTTAAACACTTGTTCTAAAACTTTTGCAGTGCAAAATGCACATAGCACAGCATTAATGAATAACATTGTGCGTAAAAAATACAAAACAACATTAGACATCTCAAATGGTTTCTTTTGTCAAAACATAGCACCTGAAAGCAGGTACTTAACAGCATTCTCCATAATGGGGACCCAGCGTCACTTTTGTCGACTCCCACAAGGGTTCAAGAACAGCCCAGGTTTATTCTCAGCGAGGGTAACGGAGTTACTACAAATTTATGACAATGAGGCGTTGTCCTATGTCGATGACATCTATCTGACAGACGATGACCTGGAAAAACACTTGAACAGGGTGAGCACCATTATACTGGGTTTCGCCTCTGAGGGCTACAAGTTCAACTTTAAAAAGTCCCGAATTGCCCATCTCAATGCCCTATTTCTAGGATATGAGCTTTCAAGTGAAGGCAAGAGCTTGGCAGCTAACTTTTTAGAAAAATGTGCGCTGCTCCAACCTCCAAAACGCTAAAAACTTACAATCCATCCTGGGTTTCCTAAATTTTGGAAGAACATACATTCTAAATTACGCAGAAAGGGTTAAACCTCTCTACGCATTAATCAAACCTGATTTTTCGATCAGAAACTGGACACAGGAACACACAGAAATTTTGCGTTCACTCCAGGCTAACATGTTAGCAACAAATCACTTACAAACACGCGTAAGTAAACGCAACCTGGTGATCCGAATAATTTCGGGTCAATGCGGATTCACCTACTTAACCTTCAATGAGGGTGAGAAAATACCAATAGCATACAAATCTCATTTGTACACACAAGCGGAAATGCGCTTCAGTTCAACTGAAAAAATTCTAACAGCAGTTCAAACCGCTGTAGCAAAAGAAAGAGCCTTAGCCCAAGGGAAACGCATTATTGTCGTAACCCCGGTACCAGCTTTAGAAGCGGTCACAAAAGCAAGCATTCCAAATGCTAAAGCATTACATCCAAGATGGATACAATGGGTTAATTCTCTTGCTGCAACAGATGTTGAATATGTTTTTGATCCAGATTTAAAAACACAAGCATTCCTGCAATATGAACAAGAATGTCCTCTGCCTACTGAAATTCTGCCTCTCGATCAGTATGAATTCATAATTTACACTGACGGATCCGCACAGCCCGCAATAGGGAGTAAGCAAGCTTACAATGCAGCATGTGCAATCGTTAAAGGTTGCATGCGAAATGGCATCTTCAGACCTATGGTCACAAAAACTCAGTCTTTAGGAGATTGTACAGCTCAGCGAGCTGAACTACAAGCATTCAAACTGGCACTTGAAAGTACAGATCGAGAATTCCCCACACTAATAGTGTGCGATTCCTTTTACTGTGTTCAGTCATATAATGACTATATACAAAACTGGCTTGAAAATGGATTCAAAGATGCGAAAGGTGGCACAATAAAGCACAAAATGCTTTGGGAACAAGTAGTTCAGTTGAAAAACGAACTACCAAAGGCTCACGTGATCCACACACTGAGTCATCAACGTGATGGCGTTCACGTTGCAGGGAATTCATTGGCTGACGAAGCCGCAAAGGGGCTGTGCAGACGGCTTCCGTAGCTGCGATCACTCATTCAAAAACAAAAATAGACGGTGAGATAATGTTGGCTGTCAATGCATCAAGCAAAGGCAGCAGTGCAGCGTTACTAAAAAGTTTCCACTCAAGTACTCTTATGTAATTGATGCGAACAACGTTCCTTTTGCTCGAATCCCTGGAGTGGGGGATAGGGTAATTTCAAACATGGAACGTAGAGCAGCCTTGATTTATGAAACACATTTGGGGGAGGGTCTGTCACATCAAGGGATCTCTAAAACAATTTTGACGTTAAAAGAGATGTACTGGTGGCCTAGAATGAATACAGAAATTCACATATTCATCAACAACTGCTTAGACTGTAAATTACAGCGAGAAAGCCACCAGACACCATGCTGCGAATGCGGCAACCCAGTACAGACACCATTGTTAGACAGCATTAGACTATCTACGTGCCTGCGTCCTACTGGACAAAGGCATTCCCGCAAATACTGAATCTAGGTTCCTATGGTTATGGCCTCAGCGCTCGGCTGACGCTCGAACTGTTATAAAAGATTTGCGAGTCTTTATCGGCACATACGCAATAGGCACGCTACATTCTGACCAGGGTCCTGCGTTTAGCTCTCGGGCTTACAAAGAAGCCATGGCCAGTCTGGGCGTTGCATTGCGGTACTCCTCTCCATTCCATCCTGAGGGAAATTCGGTTGTGGAAAGGAAAAACCGGGACATAAAGCAGTCTATAACAGCTAGGGTATTAGGTTCGGGTGATGGGTGGGTCAAACACCTTAGGGGGTCCAACGCTCATTGAATAATCTGCCAAGACGTTCTCTAGGGGGGGATCACTCCATATGAGGTCCTATTTGGGACAAGAATGTGGGTACCAGACCTTGAACACGTAGGCACAGTGGTGGAAAATAAACCGTTTGATATCAAAGATCGTTTGGCTGTTTTACAGGAACTCAATAAATTAAGAACGAAACAAAGCAACGTATTCCTACAGCCAACCACCACTGGGGAAAAATCGGCGGTCCCAGCAAGGCCTGTCTGGATTCCAAAAGTTGGGGATCTAGTCAGAGAAAAGATTGCGGACAAGAAGGAATTTGGACCTTCTTACAGACAACCAGTACCTGTCCTAGCAGTTCAAGGAACAAGAACAGTACTTCTGCCGCCCCTTGCTGGAAGAAAGGAGAAAAGATTTGTGTCCATCGACCTGATCAAACCACAGTATGTGGCCGATACTGAATAGTAGGCCTCGTGGACTCCGACCTAGTAGCAGACGCACTCCTCTCGCTACTATCCAAGAGGTTCAGACTGAAAGACTGATAACAATCGAGAATTCAGCTGTAACTGATGGAGGACTAAGCAACAACGCTATGGAACTCATCCCTCTTGAACACCAAATAACAGTTCGTCCAAATACACCTGTCTACACCAACGTGGCAAGTGATGAACTGGTTCCAGTGATTTCTACAAATCCTGATGCAATTCCAACAATTGATAGAACTGCTTCTGGCTATTTCATTAACTTTGATACGTTCTCAGAAGATCCGAGTGAACCTGAAACGACGCCAGCATCATTGAAATTCAAGCAGCAAGTACAAGACTTTCTTCACTTTCTGAAAAAGACTTATTTGGTTTCTCCATGGATTGAACTCTGGATTACATCTGGACTTTTTGTTTTCCTGCTCTGGCTAGCTTTGGTAACAACTGTGAGCGTGCTTATAAGTGGCAGATACATCCATGTGAACACTGAAGGAAAAGACGTGAACGTACTTTTGAAACCTCATAAATCTTCCCATCGTGAAGCAAGAGACTTGTCATCAGTGAACATCACAGCTGTTCCTATACAGGATGGTATAGTGTGGGACACAACAGATTATGATATCTTCGGCCCGAATGAACAATTGAACATACCACATTTGTTTAAAATTTCACTAAGTGATCTAATTACGTCCAGTACCTATTCAGATGATTGGGACTTTGAGACTGTGAATGACATAATGTTTGACCTAGAAAAATCTGCTGCATTTTCTAAAAATGAATATTTAGAGGGTTCATCAGACTATGAACAAATGTATTGTTACAACCACTATGGTCATCATTATTTGCATAAATCTGCATATCCAAGAAATGTGTTTATGTTTAACCAATGGGAACATTGTCCTACACCACCTAAAGGTAGTTCAAAAACATTTGCCAACAAGTTTCCATATTTTTCAGGTTACAATACATCTGATCCAGAAATGTTTTACTATAAAAATGTAAACAAAACAGGACTGAAAATTATGTTAACTAATACAAAACAGATTTACTCTGCAGCATTTATTGCCCGACTGTCTAGACAGGGTTTCGACTTATGGAAAGACACGGTAGACACAAAAACTGTCTGGGGTACTAAAAGAATGGCAAGTACAGGGTATAGAAGCTTTATTTAGAGCCTGCATTATCCCTGAACAAATACTGTTTTTGAATGAAACCATCCAACAAACATCTTGTCTTGGATTAGCCAAGATCAAAGAGATGAACACACCTTCTGTACCAACACCTGCAAGTGATAATAATACAAAGGCAGTGGTGACAGTTGACAATATACTACAACTCAACAGATCTAATCCTGATTGGAAGAAATGGTTGATCTGGCCCACAGACACGAATAACTGTCATGAAAGATTCCTGAATAAAACTCAGGGCTTTACTATTAATAGGCCAGACCCAAGATACGTCCAAAGACAACATCCGGGGGTAGTAACAACATACAGTGTAGGAAAATTATGCCTCGATTGGCTGCATAAGTCTACACTACAGGATGTGAAACAACACTTAACCTTACTTAAAAAGGACGCAGACCTTAGGGAATTCTTGCTTGGACCAAGAAAACCGCGTCAAAAACGTTTCATATATGCCGGCATTTATGCTGCCTATAATGAAGCATGGAAAGTATCACAGATGGAGGCTGCAGAACGAATACGTGAACTTGATCGTATTAATTTAGAGAAAACACTCTCTGTGGTCGACAATGGGTTAACAACTTTGTCCTCCAGAATATATTCATTGGATGGCATTGTATCCTCTGCTATCGACATACTAGAACAAGATTTGGCGATGTTACAGCAAGGCCAGTCTCAATTACGTTCTATTGTGTTATTAAGCTGGACGCTGCAATCTTTGCGAGCGGGCTATGTGCCTTGGCGTTTCATCAACACGTCAGCTCTGTTTGCAGAATGCAATCTAACTGATAAACAGATCAAACTGGCACAAAGAGGAGCAAAGTATACAGTGCTGAGCATTGAAAAACTGGAAAAGTTACCATTCACAGTGGCAGAAAAACCAGCTACAGAATGGCTTATTCATGGCAAAATAACATTACCTGTGAGTACTTTTCAGTTTCAGTATTGCCTCAGACGAATGCAAGCAGGCAAATATGAAAGGTTGGGTAAGGAATACATTAAGACATCTTGGGATTTACCGTATACATATAGATGTTGGAGTGGGGATCGTGAAGTGTTTTTGAGTGGTACACACTGTAAACGTGCACTGAGCGGTTCACTTATATGTCAGGACATTTCTTTACACGGGGCTTGTAATGGTTCTGTGGCAAATTTGTCTTGCCATCAGCAGGGTACACCAGCTGCTGTGATTAATCCAACGTTTGGACAACTTTCTAATGGGAGTTACCTCATGTTGAATGATCAGAGTTGCTGCGGCATGCTGCCAGGCATCCCATATCTAGTAACGGTCAACTCCAGGGTCACTTGCTGTATGCAAGTATTGTTTCCCCCAATAGACACAGTCAGGAGTCGCCTCTATGGCCTTCGCTGAACGTCTCTTTTATAAGATTTGATACTTTGAGCAGAATGAAAGCCATGCTTTTACAGCAAACAGTGCCTTTGACCTCGGCCAAAGAAACCTATGATCTACAAGTAGCAAGGACTTCGGCTGAGATACAGACTTTAATACGTACAAACTGCCCTATACATTTCGTAGAAATGATAACACGTATCTTCAACATGTCTGATACAAGTGGAATTATACATGTATTTAAGAGCATCTGTACCGGTCTGTTAGCACCTTTCCAAGCAATACTCGGAATCATCCCGAACTTTGCACATTCGGTGTTTGGTGGCATACCATTAATTCTAGCACTTGTTGCCGGAATTCTATTTCTCTTCCTGCTATTGCGCTATGGCCAGCCTATTTGCAGACATCACTCCGAGCGAAATGGAGAAAGCTCTCCTTGAACGAAAGTGCCGTGAGCGAATAGTACAGCTTTTGGGCATGACTCGTCTACGGGACCTTAATACAACTTGGTTCCTGTCATTCCGACCAATCTGGCAAGATTGCATCTTACCTGTTCTACGATGCCTGCTATGCGGTGAAGAATGTGTGTTGGACACCTGTCTAACATTTCCATCAGCCACGCCAACGGATGTCGATACTCTGCTGGTCCCGATAACGGCCCATGCTCTGTGTTGTCCCCAGAGGCTACCAATCCTAATGTCTGCATTCATTGAGATCTCACAGACGCTTCCGGCTGCTGCTGAGGTACGAGAAAGATCTACAGGCACACAGGTAACAACGGACGCGAACTTTGCTGCGGCAACCTGTGCTGGAAGCGAAGCTTCACATCTCTGTGCAATTAATCTGCTACACGAGGTGTTCCAGCTGACACCAACTACAGTGGATGATGTTTTGTCTACAGAAATAGATGATCTCATGTTTACACCAGACCCGTAAACTGACTCTGGTTCAGCATACAGTGTTCCAGAGATGCAGTAACAATTTGGCCTTCATTTTTTCAAAAACAACTTGGAACTCTACCAAAAATTGAACTTTTTCCCATTTTTCGAACGAAAATGGCACTTCAATCTGCTTAAAGTAGAACTAGCCTTATAATACAGACTTCAAGGTACTTCCATGGACACTTAGTCATCTTGTGTGTCTAAAACAGTTTATTAATTTCCATGACATGAAATGACTTTGATTTTTGAAAAACTTATCGAACATTTTTTTTGTCACATGTAAATATTACTGCTTATTTCATTCCAATTGCATTTATTTTCGAACTTTATGCCTGAAATGAAAAGCAATGCTTCAAATGTACAGTACCTTTTGCATTTGTTACTATGTTTTTTAAATGCTTTTAAGAAATATTTTTTAAATATGCAGTACTCTATTTAATGTTTAGCATTTTAAATGTTTAGCATTTTAGTATTATCGTACACACGAAAGTGGAGTGGGTGTTGTATTCCTCTTAGGGTGTCCATAAACGGGCTTTCCAGTATCATGTCCTTATATAGGCACAATTCGCCCTGCCCTTATATAGACATAAAATTCCAGCCCTTATTTAGGCATTAAACCGTGCACTCCAAATATAGGCATGGTCTCCAACATCCGTCCACCCTAACGTCACAACGAGTTCATGAAGAACAGACCCTTAGGCTGCAGGAGTTTCCCTAGCCCAGGACTATTGATTTCTTCAAGGACTCATATATTATGCATGAACCATTATTCCTTAGGGGTTCATTCATGACGTCTTCCGCTGTCCGACTCACGTCAATGCTAACATTATGAGGTACTTCTTAGGTATAAATATACCTTCCCTAGCCCCTGTAAATCAGAGGAGACCTCGACTTCAGAGGAGCCCGTTTCCCGGCCTGACGCACTGAGAAGACGCTGTCATCCCTGCATGCAGAGAGTCCAGCTTCCAGTGATCTAACTTCCCTTGCGGGGTGTTGGAGTTCGAGTCTGGCAAAGAGATTCCTACCTCTCTCATTCTTCAGGTATGGAGCAGACTAGAACCTAGAGGGACTCTTGGCATACTTGGCATACTAGGCATACTAGGCTTAACATACTCTTAGTATACCATAGTAAGGAATAATTCACCTACTTCATACCTCTTCCTACACCTAGGTTGGGTTAGGCACATTGGGGTAGAACTAGATTAGAAACGCATCGTATGAGTACTCGCATTTTTAGTCTGTGTTATTTATGTAAATGCATATGTACTAAAAGCTAATGCTATCGCAGTATTATTTATTTCTACTGCTCACCCTGTACAATATTTATCTCGCATACTGTCTTGTGATCGTAACAGCACATTTTACTTACACCAGAAACAAGACTGTTCAATAAATCTTTTATTGAAACGCCCGTCTACTTCTTTCTGTGTAACTTGGAGAAAACTAAGCATGCACGATTGAGCTGAGTGAAATAGTTATCTATTGTTTCCACGACTCTGGGACACGTTCTGATTCTAAAGGGAAACACAGTGGTCATGTTTTGCGGCTGCCAGAAACTACTCCCTTCTTGTTGTCAAGGAGTTTCTAGTGGCCTCTGAGCTAGCTGGCACAAGTAATTAAGTTTAATATACTCGATAGGGACATACTGACCTTAGTCCTATGTCAAACCTATAGGATATATTATTCCAATGCGCAGAGCCTATTAGGGAAATAGGAGCTACACCTCACTGGGGTCCTTGTGGGACCCCCTGAGCAGGCCTAGGGGGTCAGGGTGTTTCTACCCTGCCCCCTTTTCTTGTTTTTCGTGTTTGTTTCACTGTTTCCTTCTGACTCGGTTCTACCGAGCACAAGATGGCTGCCAATACTTCCTGGTTTGGAGTGTTGACAGCCAATTAGAATAAAGCTCATGGTCGGGAGGGTCCGCGGATCCACCGCGCCTCTAGATATTGATATTTTTATTTTTTGAATTTCTCAGCAACTACTGAACGGATTTACACCATTTTTAAAAAGGTCGCTTTCTGAGCCAAGCAGTACCTTTTTGCCAGAAGTTCGGGCTGCAGCCCTGGCTAAAATTTCCTATGGAAATTAACATGGAGAAAACACTTTTTGGGACCCCCTTTTTTCTCAGCCCCCACTTGACAAATCACCCCCAAACTTTCAGGATAGGAGCTGACCTGGATGAAAAATTTTTTGGGAGAATTTCGCGAAGATTCATCAAACGGTGCCAAAGTTATTGGCAAAACAAAAACGCATTTCCTATGGAAACTAGGTTCTAACTATAACTACCTACTGGCGACTGCCAGTAGGTAATATATATATATATATTCACTGAAAAAACCATAGGTTTTAGGGACAGTTATAGTTAGTTGGACATTTCACTCGTACAAAACCATAGAAATTCCCCCGTTATAGTTAGTTCAGCTAACTATAACTCGCGCCCCCGCAATGCACTGCTGATGACGTCACATATTACATCACTCATGACATGGACAGTGACATCACTGATGACATCACTCATGACATCTCAAATGACATCACTGATGACATCACTGATGACATCATCCACGTGATAATCTGATGCACCTCCTCACACCCTAATATAACCTTTGATACACCCACTCTAAATTACACACTGCCATTCGCAAAACCATAGACACTCCAACACCAATAACTACATACCCACTCACTGATTCTTAGGTCTACACACACACATCCACTCACTCACCCGTACAGTCACTCATACGTACGGTCACTCAGTACAGGACTATCATATGCACTCATACTCCTATATAGACACTCAAACACCGCCACTCATCCATAGAGGTACTCATACACCTAGTCAGTCATGCAAATAATTAATCACACTGCCATTTATTCACCTATACAGTTATACACACACCAGCTCACTTACTCATACAAATACTAGCACATTCTTACGCTCTTATACAATCACTGATACAAGCACACACTCATCCATACAGTCACTCTCACAATCACACACTCTCGCTTACAGCTATTTATATACTCCAACACACATATATACTGCCTTTCACATATGTAGTTACTCACACATGTACCACTGGGACATACATTCACTCACTAACACACTCTTACACACACTTACCCACCCATACAGCCTATCACAGATGCACTCTTGAAACCATCCACCCAGTGAATCACCCACTCACACATCTATGCACAGAGTCGCACACACCCCACCCACACAAACACTCAGGCACCCATACAGATACTCAGACAACCAATCAATAACTCATAATGACACTCATGTAGCTATTCACAAACCCATGCAGCCACTTACACAGCAACAGACAGACTGTTACAGACATTCACCCAGTTTAGTCACTAACCCTTGCATTTAGTAAGATACATTTAATCACTCACTTATAGAGTCAGTCACGCACCTACTAAATCCTTCATCCATACACTTATACACCCACTCATTCTTCAATACACCTTTCCCTATATATTAAAAATATTTAAACTTTACAGAAACACAGTCACTGGATGATGTCATCAGTGATGTCATTTGAGATGTCATCAGTGATGTCATCAGTGATGTCACTGACCATGTCATGAGTGATGTAATATGTGACGTCATCAGCAGTGCATTGCGGGCGCGAGTTATAGTTAGCTGAACTAACTATAACGGGGGAATTTCTATGGTTTTGTACGAGTGAAATGTCCAACTAACTATAACTGTCCCTAAAACCTATGGTTTTTTCAGTGAATTTCAAAGGTTTTTTAAATGCTAATTTCTAACTATAACGTGTCTGAAACCTATGGTTTTTTCAGTGAATTTCAAAGGTTTTTTAAATGCTTATTTCTAACTATAACGTGCCTGAAACCTATGGTTTTTTCAGTGAATTTCAAAGGTTTTTTAAATGCTAATTTCTAACTATAACGCCCCTAAAACCTATGGTTTTTTCAGTGAATTTCAAAGGTTTTGTAAATGACAATTTTTAAATGTATTAATTGTTATATTTATTTTTTTGCTACTGATTTACTACATTTTTTAAACTACTTATTTTTACATATTTTATTTTTTAAATTACATTGTAATTACATTATACATTACATTACAAAATATACTTTCTCAGAATGAATTACTTTAGTTTAAATACTTTGCAAATAGGCAATAGACTTTTAAGTACAGTAGTTACAGTTGTTGCAATGGGCAACACAATTTCAAACACAATGCAACATTGAGCTCAATGTGAATTTCTAGTTAAATGCAATTAGTTACTTTATGGATTACTTTTTCTAACCACAGGACTGGATTCTAGATTCAGTCCTGGGACATCTCCTGTAAACAGTTGAGTAAAAGCGTTTTGGTTACAGTAGTGATTTTTAAGGAATATTATTGTATTTTAAAAGTTGACACTTAGAAACTTTTTCACATAGAATCACCAATGTTATCCTATGGGAGGAAATTCACTTAGCAGGTAAGTAGTGTTATCGTTACTTTTTCTTACTCAGTGGTGGATCCTGTATCCAGCACTGGTGCATCTCCTGTAAACAGTTGAAAGAATGCGTTTAAGTCATACAGGCGATTTTTAAGGAATATTTGTAGTTTGTGAAAATCGACACTTTGAAACTTTTGTGCTGAAAACCAGACAATGGATTCCAATGGAAGGAAATACAAGTTACTGGTAAGTACGGTTAGAATTACTTTTCAGGGTCAGTGCTGGGCTAAAAGATGCAGCACTGGGTTCTCTCCTGATAACATGTGAGTAAATCAGAATTCGTAGTTCTGCTGATTTTAGAGGAATATTTGTATGTTTCAAAAATCGACACTTAGAAACTTTTTCAGCAAAAAGCAGGCAATGATATCCTATGGAAGGAAATTCAAGTTACTGGTAAGTACGGTTAAAATTACTTTTCAGGATCAGTACTGGGCTGAAAGATGCAGCACTGAGGTCTCTCCTGATAACAGGTGAGTAAATCGGAATTCGTATTTCGGCTGATTTTAGAGGAATATTATAAAGTTCCAAAACTTCACACTTAGAAGAATTTCCAAGTGAAACCAGTCAATGTTAGCCTATGGAAGGAAATTCAAGTTACTGGTAAGTACGGTTAAAATTACTTTTCAGGATCAGTACTGGGCTGAAAGATGCAGCACTGAGGTCTCTCCTGATAACAGGTGAGTAAATCGGAATTCGTAGTTCGGCTGATTTTAGAGGAATATTTGCACAATGGTGAAGGGATGGGGCGGGGCCTGAGGTGACATCTGTGCAAACGCGCCCCATGGCGCTTTTTAAGTTGGGGGATTAAGTCCCCTTGAATCATGAGGGTCCCTGGGGTCCAACTAGCCCACCCTGTACCTCCAGTATGCGCCAGGGAGCTGCGTTGCAGAGAGGTGTTCAGAGGCCACGCCCCTTTTGCACCTCTCTGCAACGCAGCTCTGTGGCGCTTTCTGGACGTACCTGGTGGGCTAGTTGGCCTCAGGGACCCTCAGGATTGAAGGGGATTTCATTCCCCATCTTAAAATGCGCCACGGGGCCTGTTTGCACACATGTCACCTAAAGCCCCGCCCCTCCCTTCACCACTGTGTACACGCGCCCGTGGCGCGTTTTAAGTTGGGGATTAAGTCCCCTTGAATCCTGAGGGTCCCTGGGGTCCAACTATCCCACCAGGTACCTCCAGTAAGCGCCACAGAGCTACGTTGCAGAGAGGTGTAAAAAGGGGCGTGGCCTCTGTACACCTCTCTGCAACGCAGCCCCCTGGCACATACTGGAGGTTCCTGGTGGGCTAGTTGGCCCCCAGGGACCCCCAGTATTCAAGGGGAATTCGTTCCCCCTCTGCAAACGCGCCAGGGGGCGCGTTTGCAGAGTGGTAAAGGAAGGGGGCGGGGCCTGCGGCACGATCGTTTTTTGTTGTTGTTTTTTTTTCCCCTCGAATGGGAGCTGTGTGGCCCCCCTTCCTTTTTCCTTTTTTTGGGCCCTGGGGACCCCATCCCCCAGGGCCTTACCCCTTTTTTTCGATTTAAAAAAAAAAAAAACGGGAAGGGGGCCGCGTGGCCCCCCTCCCGTGGCCGATTCCGGCCCCGGGGACCCCATCCCCCGGGGCCGGGCCACTCTTTTTATTATTTTTTTAAGGAGGGGGGCTGCGTGGCCCCCCTCCTCAGGCCTCCTTTTGCCCCGGGGACCCCATCCCCCGGGGCAGGCCTTTATTTTTCTTTCTTTTTTAAATTATTTTTTTTTTTTGGGGAGGGGGGACTGCGTGGCCCCCCTCCTGGGCCACTTATGGCCCCGGGGACCCCATCCCCGGGGCCTGGCCTCTCGTTGGAGACTGTGGGGTGGTCCCCAATCCCCCCACAGTCCCAGCCGGCTCCCCGCCTCCTGCGCGAGCCGGCATTGCTTTTCCACATGGGGAGCAACTAACATGCTGCTCCCCGTGTGGAAAAACAATTGGGTTTACATTTTGAAAGAGAGAGCAGGTTTCCTGCTCTCTCTTTCAAAATGCAAACCAAGTTTGCTATGACAGGACGGGAGCCGCAATGCTCCCGTCCTGTCATAGCAAACTACAGTGTCCCGGGGGTAGGCACCCCGGGACACTGCAGGAGCTGGCCCTGGGGGTCCCCAGAGCCATCACTGGCTCAAGGAGGGGGGGCCGCGCAGCCCCCCTCCCAACTTGTTCAAAGCCCCGGGGAGGTGGTGGTCCCCGGGGCTCTGGGGGTCCGTAACGGACCCCCATATTTAAATCTTTAGTGCCCCGGGAGGTGGCCGTCTCGGGCGTGTGGGGGCTGGAGCCCCCACACAGGGTTTTTAAATTAAAAAAACAGCCCCGGGGGTGGCGGTCCCGGGGCAGCGGGAGGGCGCACAGCCCTCCCGCCATCATTTTTAAAAAGCCCCGGGGGTGGCGGTCCCCGGGGCTTGGGGCCTTAGAGGCCCCCCATAAACAATAAACCCACCCCTCGCATGCCCCGGGACTTGGGCCACCCGGGGTAATTTGCATCGAAGCGCGGGAGACCGCGCTTCGATTTTTATCGGCAGGATCCGCGCACCCTGAGCGCATCCTGCCGATTTTTTTAAAAATGCTTTTTCTGCCCAGGGGGTCCTTGTGGGACCCCTGAGCAGACCTAGGGGTCAGGGTGTTTCTACCCTGCCCCCTTTGTGCGTTTGCGCACTTGTTTCTTTTTTTTCTCGCGGGATTCGCGCACCCTAAGCGCATCCCGCCGATTTAAAAAAAAAAAAAAAATGCTTTTTCTGCCCAGGGGTCTTTGTGGGACCCCTGAGCAGACCTAGGGGTCAGGGTGTTTCTACCCTGCCCCTTTTGCGCTTTGCGCACTTGTTTCTCGAGGGACAAAATGGCTGCCAACACTTCCTGATTTGGAGTGTTGACAGCCAATTAGCATGCAGCTCGTGATCGGGAGGGTGCGCGAATCCGACACGGCCATAGATATATATGTGATTTTCCTTTTGATTTTCACAGAAACTACTGAACGGATTTACACCATTTAACAAAAAGGGTCTTTCTGAACCAAGAACTACCTCTTTGCCAAATTTGGTGTAATTCCGTTCAGCAGTTCGGGCTGTAGCCGTGGCTAAAGTTTCCTATGGGAAAATGAATGGGGAAAACACGTTTTGGGACCCCCTTTTTTCTCGGCCCCCGCTTGACGAATCACCCCGAAACTTTCAGGGTAGGAGCGGACCAGAGCGGGCCATAAAGTTTGAAAATTTCGCGAAGATTCGTGATGTCATCAGTGATGTCATTTGAGATGTCATCAGTGATGTCATGAGTGATGTCACTGACCATGTCATGAGTGATGTAATATGTGAAGTCATCAGGAGTGCATTGCGGGCGCGCGAGTTATAGTTAGCTGAACTAACTATAACGGGGGAATTTCTATGGTTTTGTACGAGTGAAATGTCCAACTAACTATAATGCCCCTGAAACCTATGGTTTTTCAGTGAATTTCAAAGGTTTTTTACATGCTAATTTCTAACTATAACGTGCCTGAAACCTATGGTTTTTTCAGTGAATATATATATATTTATTATACTATGTATACATGTGAAAATGTCTCGGTCCCCTGTTTGCCTCGGTGGCACGGAAAAATGGGTGGAACTGACGTCAGCACGCCGACGAGGTCCTCTTACGGCTCCGGTGTCGCGAGCGGAGCCGTGCTCGTTGACGTGGGAGAGCTAGGAAAGAATTTCAGTGGAATGCTGGTGCAGGGGATATTCACCTAAGTGTTCAGGCTAGTCCTTTGGGAGCAACTGTTTATGTTGCCACTCCAGAAACCGAAACCAGTGATCCGAGGGCAGAGGCCCTGCAGATGGCACACGAGGTGGGGTGCCCAGTCGTGTGCACCGGCGGGGCAGCGAAGTGACAAGCACCACAACCCACAAAAAGGTAACGAGGGCACTGAATAACACAGGATCTTCTCTTTGTATCTGGCAGGAACAACAAAGTTAAAATGCCCTAGTAGCAAAATGTAGAATTAGTGCTACAATGGTCTTCAAGAGGACCTGCGATGCCGCTTCTGCCTCCCGTACCCTGGAGGCGGCACATGGGTCACGCGGTACGGTCATACTGCGGTGGGACGCACACTCGTTGACCTCTCATGGCACTGCTCCACACTTCAGGGAGGACGCTTTCCATTAGCTATGTTTTCTGATGACATGTCGCGCCGGCCCCGTCCAACAACAGAAGTCCTTTAGATCCAAACAGACTCTTCCACTCTCTCACCGGAAGTGAAACCAGGCCACGCGGACACTTTCACAATACAACAGCTGGGAATGCACTTTTCGGTAAAAACCACATTCCTTCCTCCTAATTAATCAAATAAACGTCTCACTGAAGAACAGGGGCCAGCTTCGATCGGTAAACAGCTGTTACAACGACTTTTTTACTTTGCGATACCATTACAACGCATGCGTTACCACGCATGCGTTGTACATCACAAAGTCATTACTACGCATTTTTTTAAAACGCATGGTCATTTACCAATCAATTAATCAATCAATCATGTCACTTATAAAGCGCACTACATACCCGCGAGGGTCTCAAGGCGCTGGGGGAAGAGGGGGTGGTGCTGCTACTGATCGAAGAGCCAGGTCTTGAGGAGTCTTCTGAAGGCCAGTAGGTCTTGGGTCTGTCGGAGGTTGGTGGGGAGGGTGTTCCAGGTCTTGGCGGCGAGGTGGGAGAAGGATCTGCCGCCGGCGGTCGTTTTCCGGATGCGGGGGACTGTGGCGAGGGCGAGGCTGGTCGAGCGGAGCTGGCGGGTGGGGGTGTAGAAGCTGAGTCGTCTGTTGAGGTAGGCTGGTCCGGAGTTGTGGAGTGCTTTGTGTGCGTGGGTGAGGAGCTTGAAGGTTATCCTCTTGTTGAAAGGGAGCCAGTGCAGGTCTCTCAGGTGGGGTGTGATGTGGCTGCGTCGGGGGATGTCGAGGATAAGACGTACAGAGGCGTTCTGGATGCGTTGCAGCCGTCTCAGGAGCTTAGCCGTCGTTCCTGCGTAGAGGGCGTTTCCGTAGTCCAGCCTGCTGGTGACGAGGGCCTGGGTGACTGTTTTTCTTGTTTCGGTGGGGATCCACTTGAAGATCCTGCGGAGCATTCGGAGGATGTTGAAGCAGGATGAGGAAACGGCGTTGACCTGCTTAGTCATGGAGAGGGTGGGGTCGAGGATGACCCCTAGGTTGCGTACGTGGTCGGTGGATGGCGGGGCTGTTCCCAGTGATGTTGGCCACCAGGAGTCGTCCCAGGCTGAAGGGTTGGAACCAAGGATGAGGACCTCCATCTTGTCCGAGTTCAGCTTCAGGCGGCTGGTCCTCATCCATTCGGCGACGGCCTTCATTCCTTCGTGGAGGTGGGCTTTGGCGGTGTGAGGGTCTTTGGTGAGGGAGAGGATCAGCTGGGTGTCGTCGGCGTAGGAGATGATGTTGAGGTTGTGCTGTCGGGCGACGTGGGCGAGGGGTGCCATGTAGATGTTGAACAGCGTTGGGCTGAGGGAGGAACCTTGGGGTACGCCGCAGATGATCTTGGTGGCCTTGGATCGGAATGGGGCGAGGCGGACGCTTTGTGTTCTGCCGGAAAGGAAGGATGTGGTCCAGTCCAGGGCCTTCTCTTGGATCCCGGCGTCGTGAAGGCGTGTTCGTAGTGTGTGGTGGCAGACCGTGTCGAAGGCGGCTGATAGGCCCAGGAGGATGAGGGCTGCTGTTTCTCCGTTGTCTAGCAGGGTCCTGATGTCATCGGTGGCGGCGATGAGGGCGGTTTCGGTGCTGTGGTTGCTGCGGAAGCCGGACTGGGAAGGGTCCAGGCATGCCTTTACCACGAATTTTCTTGTAAAGGTATGTATGGTAAATGACCATGCGTTCTAAAAAACATGTAGACGATCCATGTCGTTGTAAGGAAACAGAGGCTGTTCCGTTTCCTCACAACGACGTGCACCGCCCCTCAGAGATGACGTGAAGCAGGAACCACGAGGAGAGAGGAACCATGAGGAGTGAGAGGTAAGGGGGATTGGGCATGGGGTGGGGGTTTCTTTTCTAGGGTTTAGGGTAGTGCAGTGGTGTTTGGGTGGTGTAGGGGGTCGTGCTGGGGTAGTGTTTTAGATTTTAGGGTAGTGCAGTGGTGTTTGGGTAGTGTAGGGGGTCGTGCTGGGGGTAGTGTTTTAGGGTTTAGGGTAGTGCAGTAGTGTAGGGGGTCGTGCTGGGGGTAGTGTTTTAGGGTTTAGGGTAGTGCAGTGGTGTATGGGTAGTGTAGGGGGTCGTGCTGGGGTAGTGTTTTAGGGTTTAGGGTAGTGCAGTGGTGTTTTAGTAGTGTAGGGGGTCATGCTGGTGGTAGTGTTTTAGGGTTTAGGGTAGTGCAGTGGTGTTTGTGTAGTGTAGGGGGTCATGCTGGGGGTAGTGTTTTATGGTTTAGGGTAGTGCAGTGGTGTTTGGGTAGTGTAGGGGGTCGTGCTGGGGTAGATTTAGGGTTTAGGGTAGTGCAGTGGTGTTTGGGTAGTGTAGGGAGTCGTGCTGGGTGTAGTGTTTTAGGGTTTAGGGTAGTGCAGTGGTGTTTGTGTAGTGTAGGGGGATGTGCTGGGGGTAGTGTTTTAGGGTTTATGTTAGTGCAGTGGTGTTTGGGTAGTGTAGGGGTAGTGCTGGGGTAGTGTTTTAGGGTTTAGGGCAGTGCAGTGGTGTTTGTGTAGTGAAGGGGGTCATGCTGTGGGTAGTGTTTTAGGGTTTAGGGTAGTGCAGTTGTGTTTGTGTAGTGTAGGGGGTCGTGTTTTAGGGTATAGGGTAGTGCAGTGGTGTTTGGGTAGTGTAGGGGGTCATGCTGGGGTTAGTGTTTTAGGGTTTAGGGTAGTGCAGTGGTGTTTGGGTAGTGTAGGGGGTCGTGCTGGGGGTAGTGTTTTAGGGTTTAGGGTAGTGCAGTGGTGTTTGTGTAGTGTGGGAGGTCATGCTGGGGGTATATTTAGGGTTTAGTGTAGTGCAGTGGTGTTTGGGTAGTGTAGGGAGTCGTGCTGGCGGTAGTGTTTTAGGGTTTAGGGTAGTGCAGTGGTGTTTGGGTAGTGTAGGGAGTCGTGCTGGTGGTAGTGTTTTAGGGATTAGGGTAGTGCAGTTATGTTTGGGTAGTGTAGGGTGTCATGCTGGGGGTAGTGTTTTAGGGTTTAGGGTAGTACAGTGGTGTTTGGGTAGTGGAGGGGGTAGTGTTTTAGGGTTTAGGGTAGTGCGCCCAACCAGCCACAATATCCGTGGACAAAGGGATCCTGACTCTTTGGAACGCTCCGTCAATTGAATAATTTGGGTCAAGGGCCCTACCACGTCCAAGACCTATCAATTCCTTTCTTGGGATCCCTCATATACTTGGAGAAAAAGGTACATAGTTTCTCATCAATTTCAGGCGTGTGTGCCACCTTCCCCTTCAGTGAGGGCCTGGGGCATTCTCCCTCATCCGATTCCTGACCTCCCTTTCAAGGGGTTGATGGATTTTCCCTCCACATACTCTGCCACTTTGGCATCAGGTGTCCACTCTGCCGACCTAGGATGGTAAATTTGGGTAGGCTCGAACATGTCCGAGTGGACCCCGTCCCCAACCGGGGACTGAGAGGAGTGGGACTCTGGACGCCAGGGACGCCCGAGTCCTTATCCTCATCGGAGGAGAAATCGTCCTCCGATACACCCTCTCCCTCTAAGGGAAACCCGCCGTCGGGGTCTACAATAGTGGTGACAGTGTCGCAATTTTCTCCGGGCCCCTCCTCCTCCCGGCAGGGTGCATGTTTTAGCGTTCGCGCACTCTTGAGGAAGGTCTCTGTAAGTTTATCAAATCTTTCCAAGTGCCCGCGTTATGCTTAACGGCCCTTTTATTCCCCATCTGGGAGCTACTTGGACCCGCCACCACCAGATCTGGGTCACTGAAAACCCCAGGGATGCTTTTCACCAGCTTATCAACCTGATCCCTAAGAGGAGCCTGCGCCCTAGAAATAGCCAGAGAGAGGGCTTGGTCCACTGCTGGAGGGAGAAGTTGAGGGGCCATTCCTCCTCCACTTCCTGGTAGGAGGAGTAAAAATGGTCTTCTGGAGAAGACATGATAGCAGAGGGTGTGAGCACAGAACAAATGCCCTTAAAATCCTTAAGACAGCCCCCTCGCCTGTGCTCCAACAGCTGGGCTTTCCCCGAAGCTGTTATAAGAATAGACTGAGGTGCAATACCAATTACCACCACCAGGTGGCGCTGGTCACTAATGTGGCCGTGTGGGGAAATCACCGCGTAGCGGTGTCAAAATTAGGCGAGGGTTGGTCGGGAATCAAGCGGACACTAAAGGGGTGACCGGATTCCCAAACGCGCGTAAAGACCAGCGGGAGCGCTCGACGGAGCTGCCTCGCTCGGACCAGGCGCGCCTGACAGGATCTCACCGCGTGCAGAGCACACAGCGGGAGAAACTGCGAGGGGGAGAACGTGCTCGGGCAAGAGCCTGCTGCGCAGGGAATATGAAACAATACCAAGGCAATAATGCTAATAACATGCACAAGAAACCGCTATACAAACAGCAACAACGTCAGATTAAGCCAAGAATGTAAGGAATGCACTTAACTGACGAGCAGTGAAGAAAGAGGAAGCGGAAGGGACCTCACGATATTATATACGATGGACTGTGATATGATTGGACTATAGTTGCCTTGGAGACTACCCCCTAATGGTTCATGGGTTGTGTAGTCTTTTGTTTAATGATTGTTGTGTTACGTTTTCTTTGAACTGCTATGCAAATAAAGTGAGGAAAGATATGCATAATCCTCGCCTCCGTCCTGCCATAGAATTCATTAAACTTTATTTGATCTGATTTAGAAACATAGATCATAAAAGTGTACATAAAAACAGTAAATCCTCTTTCCTAATACAATACAGTGAGAATTAATTAAAACCAGTAGGTAAAAACGGGTGTTACAAAGCCCGGTTCAGAGCAACTTCAGGTTAACAGAATCGTAAAGTTCAATGTTTCGCAAGATCAATCTCATGTACTTCGTGCAAAATACGCAATAAGGGGTCCAAGTAAGATGTAACGCTCCAATACCTGACCAGTTTGCACTATATAAAACTGCAGAAAAACAAAAAATAAAAAGTGTTTTGCACACTTCTGTCATTGGGCTATATGTGGGCTACATCTGGGTGATATTTGTGCTACATTTGGGCTCTTTTTTCTCTGGTGGCCATCTTGGGAGACTTATTTGTTATGAAGTTTCCTAATTTCGTCATTTACTGCAGTCTCCTCAGTAGGAAATGCTTTCAGTTTTTTACTTTGATTCCATCAAGAAGGCATTCAGATGTGTCACACATTTGCCATAAATTCAGAATGTTAGCACTCTAGTTGTTCATTAGATCACTGTAGTAAAGCTACTGCTCACCAGGGAGTTAACTGGAAGTCTACTGCTGGTATTGAAAGTGATTGTTTCAGTCTCCATGTCAGAATTTTCTAATAAAATAGAAGAGGATTTGAGATCTCACTTAAAACATGCCCTAAATTTTCTTTCTGCAGCACTAACCATAATTTCTATGGCAAAATGAACCCCCTCATTTTGTTCCTTTTTAAATTAAATGTTTTAAGTGTTACCAGTTTATTCCAATCAAGATGGCTTCAGGTGTGCCATACTTTTGTCATAAGTAAGACTGTTAGCGCTCTAGTTGTTATTTAGAACACTCTGGGAAGCTGCAGTAGAACACAAAGGCATCAACTGACAGGCTGCTCCTGTTGAAATATAACAGGAAGATATTTGAGATCTCACTTAAAACATGTCCTAATTTTTCTTTCTACAGCACTAATCATAATTTCTATGGCAAAATGAACCCCCTCATTTTGTTCCTTTTTAAATTAAATGTTTTAAGTGTTACCAGTTTATTCCAATCAAGATGGCTTCAGGTGTGCCATACTTTTGTCATAAGTAAGACTGTTAGCTCTCTAGTTGTTCTTTAGAACACTCTGGGAAGCTGCAGTAGAACACAAAGGCATCAACTGACAGGCTGCTCCTGTTGAAATATAACAGGAAGATATTTGAGATCTCACTTAAAACATGTCCTAATTTTTCTTTCTACAGCACTAACCATAATTTCTATGACAAAATGAACCCCCTCATTTTGTTCCTTTTAAATTAAATGTTTTAAGAGTTACCAGTTTATTCCAAACAAGATGGCTTCAGGTGTGTCATAATATTGTCATAAGTAAGACTGTTAGCGCTCTAGTTGTTCTTTAGAACACTCTGGGAAGCTGCAGTAGAACACAAAGGCATCAACTGACAGTCTCTGCCCTTGTTGGATGTACATGTTTTACTGAGAATGTCAGACTTCATTCTCACATGACTGAGAAAGATAATGTGAATTTACAGAAAATATGCTCTCATTTTAGCTTCTGGAGCACCTTCCAAAACTGTATGGGACAAGCATGTGAAAATAGTTTTCTCTCAAACATGATTCATGATATCCCAGCAGAAGGTTTTTCACAGTGTAAAATCACCTTAGAACACATCACAATTCCTGAAATTAGTATGGTACCATCAACAAATGAATTCTAATGTAACTAAAGTCTGTTATCACCCTTTATAGTTCTCCTTTTGGTAACCCTCAAAATCTTCGATTCACTACAATGCATTTCAATGGGGTACTATCATTTATATTGGTCCCAAGATGGCTGCCAGCAATTCCAGGATGAAGTGCTGACAGCCAATCAGATCTCACGATGACATGTGTGGTTAGGCTCCGCCCAGATATATATGTGTTTTCTTTTTCAAATTTCTCAGGAACTACTGAACGGATTTACACCATTTAACCAAAAGGCACGACTCTGAACCAAGGGCTACCTTTTTGCCAAATTTGGTGTAATTCCGTTCAGCAGTTCGGGCTGTAGCTGCGACTAAAGGTTCCTATGGAAAATTGCATGGGGAAAACATGTTTTGGGACCCCCCTTTTTTCTTGGCCCCCACTTGATGAATCACCCCGAGACTTTCAGGATAGGAGCGGACCAGAGCAGGCCATACGTTTTGAGAATTTCGCGAAGATTCGTCAACGGGCGCCAAAGGTATTGGAAATAGAATGTTGCGAATTTCCTATGGAAAATAGGTCCTAACTATAACTATCTACGGGTGACCGCCAGTAGATAATATATATATCTATATATATATTAAGGTGTGAGGAGGTGCATCAGATTATCACGTGGATGATGTCATCAGTGATGTCATCAGTGATGTCATTTGAGATGTCATCAGTGATGTCATCAGTGATGTCACTGACCATGTCATGAGTGATGTAATATGTGATGTCATCAGCAGTGCATTGCATTGGTGCGAGTTATAGTTAGCTCTACTAACTATAACGGCCGATTTTCTCTTCTTTTTGTACGAGTGAAATGTCCAACTAACTATAACGTCCCTGAAACCTGTGGTTTTTTCAGTGAATTTCTAAGGTTTTTGAAATGCTAATTTCTAACTATAACGTCCCTGAAACCTATGGTTTTTTCAGTGAATTTCAAAGGTTTTTTAAATGCTAATTTCTAACTATAACGTCCCTGAAACCTATGTTTTTTTCAGTGAATTTCAAAGGTTTTTTAAATGAGAATTTCTAAGTATAATGTACCTCAATCCTATGGATTTTTAAATGACTACATATATGTATATATTTTTTTTTAAACAAAACTTGAGATTATTTATAGTTAGGAAAACTATATTCATTCTTCCTTTTTAAAAAAAATTATTATACAGAAGTCGCGCAACCTACGCGCACCCTACACGATGGCTGCGCGCATCCTGGTAGCGCCCATTTTAGAAATCGCGTGGGGGTCGCGACTTCGGCGTAATTTGGAATGTATGAAATATCTTTAAAGTAATTATCAATAAAAGTTGTGCTTTAAGTGTTTGTTTAATTTTATTTACAAAAGTATTTATAAACTAATTTTTTCAGTATACTTCGAACAATACGAAATTTTCCGTCTGCTCCACGAATGCGCGTAGCATGCGCGACCCCTCCCCGCACGTATTTCCGGGGTCACGCCGTGATCGCGCGGGGTTCGCGACGTCGGCGTATTTTCAAACTTTAAAAAATTACTATTGAAAGTTAGAATATGATATTAGAGTAAACAGTTTTGTTAATATACTTATTAAAATATTATAGAAATGTTTATTTATAGTGTATAATCATGTATACAATATTTTACGGATGCGCAATGGGTGCGTGACGGGTGCGCGCACCCTACGCGACTTCATGTCAGCAGAAAAAAAAAGAATCTCATTGGTTTAAATCATTTTCATTCTGGAAGAGGAAGGATCCATCCTTCTGATATTCCCCTTACTATTTGAGTTTCATTGAGGGAACACCTGTTTGCTGCTTCTCTTTCCTTGTATACATTTTTTGTGTTTCTTTATTTTTTTTTAACAACAATGGCTTCTAGCCTTGTTCCTGTTGATCCTTTGGCCATTGAGGAGGAAGAAGAGATTGTGGAGCGCAGCAGAAAGAGGAAGGAAAGTAGAGGGCGAGAAGAAGGTTAACGCCCGAAAAGTCACCTGCACAATTTGCCAGAGGGTATTGTCTCGAGGGTCGGAGAAGAAATATTCATGCGGTACCAGCAGCATGAAAAAACATCTAGAGACTCTGCACCCAATTCACCTGGCAAGAGAGGAGAGGAGGAGAGAATTGAATGCTGCTGCAGAACAAGACCCTAATGCTCCTTCCACCTCAGCACAGCAACTTCCACCTGCTCCAAGGCCCCACATTCTGCCCGAATTTTTAAACACTACAGTAAGTTGCACAAAGTGCGACACCAAACTTTGCATTGGAGAGCAATGTGTGGATGTCATCACTGCTGCTCTAAAAGCACATAAATGCTAAAAGAAAAATTTATAATGTGCTTTTGTTTTTGTTAGAGAGATCGTTTGTTGATCTTCATTTTTGTCTGTTCTTATAAAAATGAAAAACACAAAAAAAGTAAAAAAGGTTAAAAATAGCCCAAAAAAATTTAAAATGGTTAAAAAAAACGGTTCTTACGGAACCACATCTACTGGTTAAAAAAAGAAAATTACCAGAGTGATTGCATGAGAGTATGGACACTGTGTGGGTGATTGGAGAAATTCAAGTCTAGTGCATGGTTATTTTATGAATGTTTGGGTAGTGGCAACATGATTGAATGAGTTCATGGATAATAGCTGGGTAATTGGAGGAGTGCATGGGGAGTGACAGGGTGATTGCTGGACTGCATGGGTACTACCTGGGTAATTGAAGGTGTGAATGAGCAGTGTCTAGGTGGTTAGAGGACTGCATGGGTAGTGCACAGGGGATTGTAGCAGTGCATGTGTTTGTGCCTGGGTCATTGCATGAGTACATGGGTACTGACTGGATGATTTGAGTACTGCAAGGAGAGTGCATGGTGAATTTATAACTGCTTGAGTATTGGTGGAGTGATTGGATAAGTACATGGTACTGGCTGGGTGGTTGGAGGAGTGCATGGGTAGTGACAGGGTGATTGCTTGACTGCATGGGTACTACCCGGGTAATTGAAGGAGTGAATGAGTAGTGTCTAGGTGATTAGAGGACTGCATGGGTAGTGCACAGGGGATTGTAGCAGTGCATGTGTTACTGCCTGGGCCATTGTATGAGTACATGGGTACTGACTGGATGATTAGAGTACTGCAAGGAGAGTGCCTTGGTGAATTTATAACTGCTTGGGTATTGGCAGAGTGATTGGATAAGTACATGGTACTGGCTGGGTGGTTGGAGGAGTGCATGGGGAGTGACAGGGGGATTGCTGGACTGCATGGGTACTACCTGGGTAATTGAAGGTGTGAATGAGCAGTCTCTTGGCGATTAGAGGATTGTATGGGTAGTGCACAGGTGATTGTAGCAGTGCATGGTTACTGCCTGGGTCATTGCATGAGTACATGTATACTTAGTGGATGATTACAGTACTCCAAGGAGAGTGCCTGGTGAATTTATAACTGCTTTGGTATTGGCGGGGTGATTGGATAAGTATATGGTACTGGCTGGGTGATTGGAGGAGTGCATGGGTAGTGACAGGGTGATGGCTGGAGTGCATGGGTACTACCTGAGTAATTGAAGGTGTGAATGAGTAGTGTCTAGGTGGTTAGAGGACTGCATGGGTAGTGCACAAGGGATTGTAGCAATGCATGGTTACTGTCTGGGTCATTGCATGAGTACATGGGTACTGAGTGGATGATTAGAGAACTGCAAGGAGAGTGCCTGGGTGAATTTATAAGTGCTTGGGTATTGGCGGAGTGATTGGATAAGTACATGGTACTGACTGGGTGATTGGAGGAGTGCAAGGGGAGTGACAGGGGGATTGCTGGACTGCATGGATACTACCTGGGTAATTGAAGGTGTGAATGAGCAGTGTCTAGGCAGTTAGAGGATTGTATGGGTAGTGCACAGATGATTGTAGCAGTGCATGGGTACTGCCTGGATCATTGCATGAGTACATGGGTCATGACTGGATGATTAGAGTACTGCAAGGAGAGTGTATGTTGAATTTATAAGTGCTTGGGTATTGGCGGAGTGATTGGATAAGTACATGGTACTGGCTGGGTGATTGGAGGAGTGCATGGGGAGTGACAGTGGGATTGCTGGACTGCATGGGTACTACCTGGGTAATTGAAGGTGTGAATGAGCAGTGTCTAGGTGGTTAGAGAACTGCATGGGTAGTGCACAGGTGATTGTGGTACTGCATTGGTACTGCTTGGGTTACTTAATCTTACCTTTTTTGAAGTAGATCTCAAAGTCATTGAAAAAAAAATTCAGTTCTTTTTTTATAATCTAAATTTAAAATAGTTTCAAACTTTAGAATTTGGGTCTGTAAAAGAGAAGAAAAAATACAGTTATAAAATATAATATTATAGTTTTAAGTACACAACATAATTTTACAATTACATTACATATTCAGTTTGCCTTTTTTGCTGTTTTCAGATTCTATTGAATTTCACCATACACAGTGATTTCAATGTTGATCATCATGTGACAACGGGAAAAAAAAATACAATCAATTAGATTGTTAAAAAAAAACAAATCTGTGTTCAAAATATTTTCAACAAACAACTATCTGTTTACATTTTTAAAAATAAACACTCTCATTTACATTGCATATAATACAAAGATCAAATATATGAACTGGTTCTTTCGTTTTTCAACTCCCTGCTGTGCCTTAATCCCAAGCGAAGTTTTTCACTCGTGAGGCCCCACAAGCCCGTGATGGCAGGTTCTCTGCGGCCGGGCTGCCGCAAACAAATACCAAACTCAATGTGCCCTGAGGCAAGAACGAGCCTCCAGCAGGGCGGTTAAACACCAGGAATATTTTCAACCAGCATAGTCAGTCCAGAGAAAGGTTCTCTTCCTAACGCATTTCAAAGCCTACACGGCTTCTTCATCAGAGGAAGGTCACGTGAAACAGAGAATGCTTCCCCCAGCACTTATACGCATGCAGTATGTAAATTGTTCACAGGTGAGTATAGTCCAATGCATGCTGGTGCCAGTAGTTCATAATATCGGGTGCTTGTATTCCCCCAGTGGATTCTGTTATCAAGCGACCAATAACAATCAATAAAATGCCTAAATAGGCCTCCGGGCCGAACAGACTGGTTCTTTCGTTTTTCAACTCCCTGCTGTACCTTAATCCCAAGCGAAGTTTTTCACTCGTGAGGCCCCACAAGCCCGTGGTGGCAGGTTCTCTGCGGCCGGGCTGCCGCAAACAAATACCAAACTCAAAGTGCCCTGAGGCGAGAACGAGCCTCCAGCAGGGCGGTTAAATACCAGGAATATTTTCAACCAGCATAGTCAGTCCAGAGAAACGTTCTCTTCCTAACGCGTTTCAAAGCCTACACGGCTTCTTCATCAGAGGAAAGTCATGTGAAACAGAGAATGCTGCCCCCAGCACTTATACGCATGCAGTATGTAAATTGTTCACAGGTGAGTATAGTCCAATGCATGCTGGTGCCAGTAGTTCATAATATCGGGCGCTTGTATTCCCCCAGTGGGTTCTGTTATCACGCGACCAATATCAAACAATAAAATGCCTAAATAGGCCTCCGGGCCGAACAGACTGGTTCTTTCGTTTTTCAACTCCCTGCTGTGCCTTAATCCCAAGCAAAGTTTTTCACTCGTGAGGCCCCACAAGCCCGTGGTGGCAGGTTCTCTGCGGCCGGGCTGCTGCAAACAAATACCAAACTCAAAGTGCCCTGAGGCGAGAACAAGCCTCCAGCAGGGCGGTTAAGCACCAGGAATATTTTCAACCAGCATAGTCAGTCCAGAGAAAGGTTCTCTTCCTAACGCGTTTCAAAGCCTACACAGCTTATATATATATAATATATATATATTATCTACTGGCGGTCGCCAGTAGATAGTTATAGTTAGGACCTATTTTCCATAGGAAATCCGCAACATTCTATTCCCAATAACTTTGGCGCCGGTTGACGAATCTTCACGAAAGTTTCAAAACTCGTGGGGCGCTCCGGTCCGCTCCTATCCAGAAAGTCTCGGGGTGATTCGTCAAGTGGGGGCCGAGAAAAAAGGGGGTCCCAAAACGTGTTTTCCCCATGCAATTTTCCATAGGAACCTTTAGTCGCAGCTACAGCCCGAACTGCTGAACGGAATTACACCAAATTTGGCAAAAAGGTAGCCCTTGGTTCAGAGTCATGCCTTTTGGTTAAATGGTGTAAATCCGTTCAGTAGTTCCTGAGAAAATCAAAAGTAAAATCACATATATATCTGGGCGGAGCCTAACCACACATGTCATCGTGAGATCTGATTGGCTGTCAGCACTTCATCCTGGAATTGCTGGCAGCCATCTTGGGACAAATATACATGATAGTACCCCATTGAAATGCATTGTAGTGAATCAAAGATTTTGAGGGTTACCAAAAGGAGAACTATAAAGGGTGATAACAGACTTTAGTTACATTAGAATTCATTTGTTGATGGTACCATACTAATTTCAGGAATTGTGGTGTGTTCTAAGGTGATTTTACCCTGTGAAAAACCTTCTGCTGGGATATCATGTATCATGTTTAAGAGAAAACTATTTTCACATGCTTGTCCCATACAGTTTTGGAAGGTGCTCCAGAAGCTAAAATGAGAGCATATTTTCTGTAAATTCACATTATCTTTCTCAGTCATGTGAGAATGAAGTCTGACATTCTCAGTAAAACATGTACATCCAACAAGGGCAGAGACTGTCAGTTGATTCCTTTGTGTTCTACTGCAGCTTCCCAGAGTGTTCTAAAGAACAACTAGAGTGCTAAAAGCCTTACTTATGACAAAAGTATGGCACACCTGAAGCCATCTTGATTGGAATAAACTGGTAACACTTAAAACATTTAATTTAAAAAGGAACAAAATGATGGGGTTCATTTTGTCATAGAAATTATGGTTAGTGCTGTAGAAAGAAAAATTAGGACATGTTTCAAGTGTGATCTCAAATATCTTCCTGTTATATTTCAACAGGAGCAGCCTGCCAGTTGATGACTTTGTGTTCTACTGCAGCTTCCCATAGTGTTCTAAAGAACAACTAGAGCGCTAACAGCCTTACTTATGACAAAAGTATGGCACACCTGAAGCCATCTTGATTGGAATAAACCGGAAACACTTAAAACATTTATTTTAAAAAGGAACAAAATGAGGGGGTTCTTTTTTAAATAGAAATTATGGTTAGTGCTGCAGAAAGAAAAATTAGGGCATGTTTTAAGTGAGATCTCAAATCCTCTTCTATTTCATTAGAAAATTCTGACATGCAGACTGAAACAATCACTTTCAATACCAGCAGCAGACTTCCAGTTAACTCCCTGCTGAGCAGTAGCTTTACTACAGTGATCTAATGAGCAACTAGAGTGCTAACATTCTGAATTTATGGCAAATGTGAGACACATCTGAATGCCTTCTTGATGGAATCAAAGTAAAAACTGAAAGCATTTCCTACTGAGGAGACTGCAGTAAATGAGGAAATTAGGAAACTTCATAACAAAGAAGTCTTCCAAGATGGCCACCAGAGAAAAAGAGCCTAAATGTAGCACAAATATTACCCAGATGTAGCCCACATATAGCCCAATGACAAAAGTGTGCAAAACACTTTTTATTTTTGTTTTTTTGCAGTTTTATGTAGTGCAGACTGGTCAGGTATTGGAGCGTTGCATCTTAAAACATGACCCCTACACTACAAAAACACCACTGCACTACCCTAAACCCTTAAACACTACCCCCAGCACGACCCCCTACACTACACAAGCACCACTGCACTATCCTAAACCCTAAAACACTACCCCAGCATGACCCCCTACACTTCACAAACACCACTGCACTACCCTAAAACACTACCCCCAGCACGACCCCCTACACTACCCAAACACTACTGCACGATCCGAAACCCTAAAACACTACCCCCAGCACGACCCCCTACACTACCCAAACACCACTGCACTACCCTAAAACATGGCCCCCTATACTACACAAACACCACTGCACTACCCTAAACCCTAAAACACTACCCCCAGCACGACCCCCTACACTACACAAGCACCACTGCACTACCCTAAACCCTAAACCACTACCCCCAGCACGACCCCCTACACTGCCCAAACACCACTGCACTGCCCTAAACCCTGAAACACCAGCCCCTGCACGACCCCCTACACTGCCTGAACACCACTGCACTGCCCTAAACCCTGAAACACCACCCCCTTCACGACCCCCTACACTGCCCGAACACCACTGCACTGCCCTAAACCCTAAAACACCACCCCCAGCACGACCCCCTACACTGCCCGAACACCACTGCACTGCCCTAAACCCTGAAACACTACCCCCAGCAAGACCCCCTACACTGCCCGAACAGCACTGCACTGCCCTAAACCCTGAAACATCACCCCCAGCAAGACCCCCTACACTGCCCGAACACCACTGCCCTAAACCCTGAAACACCACCCCCAGCACGACCCCCTACACTGCCCAAACACCACTACACTGCCCTAAACCCTGAAACACCACCCCCAGCACGACCCCCTACACTGCCCGAACACCACTGCACTGCCCAAAACCCTGAAACACCAGCCCCAGCACGACCCCCTACACTGCCCGAACACCACTGCACTGCCCAAAACCCTGAAACACCAGCCCCAGCATGACCGCCTACACTGCCCGAACACCACTGCACTGCCCTAAACCCTGAAACACCAGCCCCAGCACGACCGCCTACACTGCCCGAACACCACTGCACTGCTCTAAACCCTGAAACACCAGCCCCAGCACGACCCCCTACACTGCCCGAACACCACTGCACTGCCCTAAACCCTGAAACACCAGCCCCAGCAAGACCCCCTACACTGCCCGAACACCACTGCACTGCCCTAAACCCTGAAACACCAGCCCCAGCAAGACCCCCTAGACTTCCCGAACACCACTGCACTGCCCTAAACCCTGAAACACCACCCCCAGCAAGACCCCCTACACTGCCCGAACACCACTGCACTAAACCCTGAAACACCACCCCCAGCAAGACCACCTACACTGGCCGAACACCACTGCACTGCCCTAAACCCTGAAACACCACCCCCTGCACAACACCCTATACTGCCCAAACACCACTGCACTGCCCTAAACCCTGAAACACCACCCCCTGCATGACCCCCTACACTGCCCGAACACCACTGCACTGCCCTAAACCCTGAAACACCACCCCCAGCACGACCCCCTACACTGCCCGAACACCACTGCACTGCCCTAAACCCTGAAACACCTCCCCCCTGCATGACCCCTACACTGCCGGAACACCACTGCACTGCCCTAAACCCTAAAACACCACCCCCAGCATGACCCCCTACACTGCCCGAACATCACTGCACTGCCCTAAACCCTGAAACACAACCCCCAGCACGACCCCCTACACTGCCCGAATACCACTGCACTGCCCTAAACCCTGAAACACTACCCCCAGCAAGACCCCCAACACTGCCCGAACACCACTGCACTGCCCTAAACCCTGAAACATCACCCCCAGCAAGACTGCCTACACTGCCTGAAAACCACTGCCCTAAACCCTGAAACACCACCCCCAGCAAGTCCTCCTACACTGCCCGTACACCACTGCACTGCCCTAAACCCTGAAACACCACCTCCAGCACAACCCCCTACGCTGCCTGAACACCTTTGCTCTGCCCTAAACCCTGAAACACTAACCCCAAAATGACCCCCTACACTGCCCGAACACCACTGCACTGCCCTAAACCCTGAAACACCACCCCCAGCATGACCCCCTACACTGCCCGAACACCACTGCACTGCCCTAAACTCTGAAACACCAGCCCCAGCAAGATCCCCTACACTGCCCGAACACCACTGCACTGCCCTAAACCCTGAAACACCACACCCAGCAAGACCCCCTACACTGCCCGAACACCACTGCACTAAACCCTGAAACACCACCCCCAGCAAGACCACCTACACTGACCGAACACCACTGCATTGCCCTAAACCCTGAAACACCACCCCCTGCATGACCCCCTACACTGCCCAAACACCACTGCACTGCCCTAAACCCTGAAACACCACCTCCTGCACGACCCCCTACACTGCCCGAACACCACTGCACTGCCCTAAACCCTGAAACACCACCCCCAGCACAACACCCTACACTGCCCGAACACCCCTCACTAACCTAAACCCTGAAACACCACCCCCAGCACGACCCCCTACACTGCCCGATCACCTCTGCACTGCCCTAAACCCTGAAACACCACCCCCCCGCATGACCCCTACACTGCCGGAACACCACTGCACTGCCCTAAACCCTGAAACACCACCCCCAGCATGACCCCCTACACTGCCCGAACACCACTGCACTGCCCTAAACCCTAAAACACAACCCCCAGCACGACCCCCTACACTGCCCGAATACCACTGCACTGCCCTAAACCCTGAAACACTACCCCCAGCAAGACCCCCTACACTGCCCAAACACCACTGCACTGCCCTAAACCCTGAAACATCACCCCCAGCAAGACTCCCTACACTGCCTGAACACCACTGCCCTAAACCCTGAAACACCACCCCCAGCAAGACCCCTACACTGCCCGAACACCACTGCACTGCCCTAAACCCTGAAACACCACCTCCAGCACAACCCCCTACGCTGCCTGAACACCATTGCTCTGCCCTAAACCCTGAAACACTAGCCCCAAAATGACCCCCTACACTGCCCGAACACCACTGCACTGCCCTAAACCCTGAAACACCAGCCCCAGCAAGACCCCCTACACTGCTCGAACACCACTGCACTGCCCTAAACCCTGAAACACCAGCCCCAGCATGACCCCCTACACTGCCCGAACACCACTGCACTGCCCTAAACCCTGAAACACCAGCCCCAGCATGACCACCTACACTGCCCGAACACCACTGCACTGCCCTAAACCCTGAAACACCAGCCCCAGCACGACCCCGTACACTGCCTGAACACCACTGCACTGCCCTAAACCCTGAAACACCAGCCCCAGCACGACCCCCTACACTGCCCGAACACCACTGCACTGCCCTAAACCCTGAAACACCACCCCTGCACCACCCCCTACACTGCCCGAACACCACTGCACTGCCCTAAACCCTGAAACACCAGCCCAGCACGACCCCTACACTGCCCGAACACCACTGCACTGCCCTAAACCCTGAAACACCACCCCCAGCACGACCCCCTACACTGCCCTAAACCCTGAAACACCACAACCCTGCACGACCCCCTACACTGCCCGAACACCACTGCACTGCCCTAAACCCTGAAACACCACCCCCAGCACGACCCCCTACACTGCCCAAACACCACTGCACTGCCCTAAACCCTGAAACACCACCCCGCACGACCCCCTACACTGCCCGAACACCACTGCACTGCCCAAAACCCTGAAGCACGACCCCCTTTACTGCCCGAACACCACTGCACCTCCCCAAACCCTGAAACACCACCCCCAGCATGACCCCCTACACTGCCCGAACACCACTGCACTGCCCTAAACCCTAAAACACCACCCCCAGCACGACCTCTACACTGCCCGAACACCACTGCACTGCCCTAAACCCTAAAACACTACCCCCAGCATGACCCCCTACACTACCCGAACACCACTGCACTACCCTAAACCCTAAAATACTCCCCCCAGCACGACCCCCTACACTACCCGACTGCACTGCCCTAAACCCTCAAACACTCCCCCCATCACGACCCCCTACACTACCCGAAAAACACTGCACTGCCCTAAACCCTAAAACACTCCCCCATCACGACCCCCTACACTACCCGAACACCACTGCACTGCCCTAAACCCCAAAACACTCCCCCAGCACGACCCCTACACTACCCAAACACCACTGCACTGCCCTAAACCCTAAAACACTACCCCCGCATGACCCCCTACACTACCCAAACACCAATGCACTACCCTAAACCCTAAAACACAACCCCCCGCACAACCACCTACACTACCCAATGACCACTGCACTACCCTAAACCCTAAAACACTACCCCCCGCACGACTCCCTACACTACCCAAAGACCACTGACCTACCCTAAACCCTAAAACACTACCCCCGCACGACTCCCTACACTACCCAAAGACCACTTCACTACCCTAAACCCTAAAACACGACCTCCTACACTACACAAACACCACTGCACTACCCTAAACCCCAAAACACTACCCCACACGACTCCCTACACTACCCAAAGACCACTGCACTACCCTAAACCCTAAAACACTACCCCCGCATGACTCCCTACACTACCCAAAGACCACTGCACTACCCTAAACCCTAAAACATGACCTCCTACACTACACAAACACCACTGCACTACCCTAAAGCCTGAAACACAACCCCCAGCACGACCCCCTACACTGCCCGAATACCACTGCACTGCCCTAAACCCTGAAACACTACCCCCAGCAAGACCCCCTACACTGCCCAAACACCACTGCACTACCCTAAACCCTGAAACATCACCCCCAGCAAGACTCCCTACACTGCCTGAACACCACTGCCCTAAACCCTGAAACACCACCCCCAGCAAGCCCCTCTACACTGCCCGAACACCACTGCACTGCCCTAAACCCTGAAACACCACCTCCAGCACAACCCCCTACGCTGCCTGAACACCATTGCTCTGCCCTAAACCCTCAAACACTAGCCCCAAAATGACCCCCTACACTGCCCGAACACCACTGCACTGCCCTAAACCCTGAAACACCACCCCCAGCATGACCCCCTACACTGCCCGAACACCACTGCACTGCCCTAAACCCTGAAACACCAGCCCCACAAGATCCCCTACACTGGCCGAACACCACTGCACTGCCCTAGACTCTGAAACACCAGCCCCAGCAAGACCCCCTACACTGCCCGAACACCACTGCACTGCCCTAAACCCTGAAACACCAGCCCCAGCATGACATCCTACACTGCCCGAACACCACTGCACTGCCCTAAACCCTGAAACACCAGCCCCAGCATGACCACCTACACTGCCCGAACACCACTGCACTGCCCTAAACCCTGAAACACCAGCCCCAGCACGACCCCCTACACTGCCCGAACACCACTGCACTGCCCTAAACCCTGAAACACCAGCCCCAGCACGACCCCCTACACTGCCCGAACACCACTGCACTGCCCTAAACCCTGAAACACCACCCCCAGCACGACCCCCTACACTGCCCAAACACCACTGCACTGCCCTAAACCCTGAAACACCACAACCCTGCACAAACCCCTACACTGCCCGAACACCACTGCACTGCCCTAAACCCTGAAACACCACCCCGCACGACCCCCTACACTGCCCGAACACCACTGCACTGCCCAAAACCCTAAAACACCACCCCCAGCACGACCCCCTACACTGCCCGAACACCACTGCACTGCCCTAAACCCTAAAACACTACCCCCAGCACGACCCCCTACACTACCCGAACACCACTGCACTACCCTAAACCCTAAAACACTCCCCCATCACGACCCCCTACACTACCTGAACACCACTGCACTGCCCTAAACCCCAAAACACTCCCCCAGCACGACCCCCTACACTACCCAAACACCACTGCACTGCCCTAAACCCTAAAATACTACCCCCAGCATGACCCCTACACTACCCAAACACCAATGCACTACCCTAAACCCTAAAACACTACCCCCACACGACCACCTACACTACCCAAAGACCACTGCACTACCCTAAACCCTAAAACACTACCCCCGCACGACTCCCTACACTACCCAAACACCACTGCACTACCCTAAACCCTAAAACACGACCTCCTACACTACACAAACACCACTGCACTACCCTAAACCCTAAAACACTACCCCCAGCACGACCCCCTACACTACACAAACACCACTGCACTACCCTAAACCCTAAAACACTACCCCTACACTACACAAACACCACTGCACTACCCTAAACCCTAAAAAACTACCCCAGCACGAACCCCTACACTACCCAAACACCACTGCACTACCCTAAACCCTAAAACACTACCCCCAGCAGTACCCCCTACACTACCCAAACACCACTGCACTACCCTAAACCCTAAAACACTACCCCCTACTCTACCCAAACACCATTGCACTGCCCTAAACCCTAAAACACTACCCCCAGCAGTACCCCCTACACTACCCAAACACCACTGCACTACCCTAAACCCTGAAACACCAGCCCCAGCACGACCCCCTACACTATCCAAACACCACTGCACTACCCTAAACCCTAAAACACTACCCCAGCACGATCCCCTACACTACCCAAACACCACTGCACTACCCTAAACCCTAAAACACTCCCCCCAGCACGACTCCCTACACTACCCAAACACCACTCACTACCCTAAATCTATACCCAGCGTGACCCCCTACACTACACAAACACCACTGCACTACCCTAAACCCTAAACCCTAAAACACTACCCCCAGCACGACCCCCTTCACTACCTAAACACAACTGCACAATTTGTTACAGGCGTTGCAAGGCAGGCCTGTGGTGCTTACTGGAAGTACCTTGTGGGCTAGTTGGGCCCCAGGGACCCTCAGGATTCAAGGTGACCTAATCCCCCAACTTAAAACGCGCCACGGGGCGCGTTTGCACAGTGGTGAAGGGAGGGGGCGGGGCCTCAGGTGACATGTGTGCAAACACGCCATGTGGTGCGTTTTAAGTTGGGGAATTAATTCCCCTTGAATCCTGAGGGACCCTGGGGGCCAACTAGCCCACCAGGTACCTTCAGTAAGCACAACAGAGTTGCGTTGCAGAGAGGTGAAAAAAGGTGCGTGGCCTCGGAACACCTCTCTGCAACTCAGCTCTGTGGTCCTAACTGTAGGTACCTGGGGGGCTAGTTGGGCCCCAGGGACCCTCAGGATTCAAGGGGACTTAATCCCGCAACTTAAAACGCACCACGGGGCGCGTTTGCACACGCGTTTTAAGGGGTAGTTTTAATCCCCCTGCCCTATTATGTACTAGGGACTTACAGAGGAGGTCATGCTAATCACAGGGGTACCCCAACGCATAGTGTTCCCTAGTGTATGTAGGTGTTTTCACTGTATTCTAAGTGTCTTTTAGCATAGCACCGGCTCTGGTTAGTCAGAGTCAGTTACCACCAGTACCCGTCTGAAAAAGTTGTGGGCACAGGATGATTTTGCAACAAGGCCTCTTTCTGCTCCTCTGTTGGTTCTTTCTGCACATCTTTTGCTTCTTCCTGCACTTTTCTTCGTCTTTGTGGACTTCTGTTGCTTCTTTCTGCATTTCTTTTGCTTCTTTCTGTGCGTTTTTTCTTCTTTCTTCACATGTCCTACCTCTGTAGGCATAGTTAGAAACTAGCATTTAAAAAACCTTTGAAATTCACTTAAAAAATCATAGGTTTCAGGCACGTTATAGTTAGAAATTAGCATTTAAAAAACCTTTGAAATTCACTGAAAAAACCATAGGTTTTAGGGACAGTTATAGTTAGTTGGACATTTCACTCGTACAAAACCATAGAAATTCCCCCGTTATAGTTAGTTCAGCTAACTATAACTCGCGCCCCGCAATGCACTGCTGATGACGTCACATATTACATCACTCATGACATGGTCAGTGACATCACTGATGACATCACTGATGACATCTCAAATGACATCACTGATGACATCACTGATGACATCATCCATGTGATAATTTCATGCATCTTCTCACACCCTAATATAACTTTTGATACCCCCACTCTAAATTACAGACTGCCATTTTCAAAACCATACACACTCCAATACCAATAACTACATACCCACTCACTGACTCTTAGGTCTACACACACACATCTACTCACTCACCCGTACAGTCACTCATACTTACAGTCACTCAGTACAGGACTATCATATGCACTCATACACCTATATAAACACTCACACACCGCCACTCATCCATAGAGGTACTCACACACCTAGTCAGTCATGCAAAAAATTAATCACACCCCTTTTACTCACCTATACAGTTATACACACACCAGCTCACTTACTCATACAAATACTAGCACATTCTTACGCTCTTATACAATAACTGATACAAGCACACACTCATCCATACAGCCACTCTCACAATCACACACTCTCACTTATAGCCATTTAAATACTCTAACACACATATATACTGCCTTTTACATATGTAGTTACTCGCACATGTACCACTGAGATATACATTCACTCACTAACACACCCATACACACACTCACACACCCAAGCAGTCCTTCACAGATGCACTCTTGAAATCATGCACCCAGTGAATCACCCACTCATACATCTATGTACAGAGTCACACACACCCCACCCACACAAACACTCAGGCAGCCATACAGATACTCAGAGAACCAATCAATAACCCATATAGACACTCATGTAGCTATTCGCAAATCCATGCATCCACTTACACACCAACAAACAGACAGATACAGACATTCACACAGTTTAGTCACTAACCCATGCATTCAGTAAGATACGTTTAATCACTCACTTGTAGAGTCAGTCACGCACGTACTAAATCATCCATTCAGACACTTATACACCCACTCATTCTTCAAAACGCCTTTCCCTATATATATTAAACATATTTAAACTTTACAGAAACACACAGTCACTGGATGATGTCATCAGTGATGTCATCAGTGATGTCATTTGAGATGTCATCAGTGATGTCATGAGTGATGTCACTGACCATGTCATGAGTGATGTAATATGTGACGTCATCAGCAGTGCATTGCGGGGGCGCGAGTTAAAGTTAGCTGAACTAACTATAACGGGGGAATTTCTATGGTTTGTACGAGTGAAATGTCCAACTAATTATAACTGTCCCTAAAACCTATGGTTTTTTCAGTGAATTTCAAAGGTTTTTAATGCTAATTTCTAACTATAACGTGTCTGAAACCTATGGTTTTTTCAGTGAATTTCAAAGGTTTTTAAATGCTAATTTCTAACTATAACGTGCCTGAAACCTATGGTTTTTAAGTGAATTTCAAAGGTTTGAAACTAGATTGTTAAAAAAACAAATGACTAATTCTTGCAACCACAATACGAAATCAACACAAATAACACATCCAATACTATTTCCAATTTTTAAATCTTACCTTTACTCTGTAGTTTCTGTTCACATTTTTCCTCAAGGCCAAATAATGTGTGGAATTTTTTTTTGAAATCATCCAGTATGAATTCCTTAAAGCATCTTCCCATTTTCCCTCTAGGCCGAATAATGTATCTAAAATTTTTGTTTCAGAAATATCAAGTATGAGTTGGGTAATTCATAAGGCAATCTCGGTTTTATTTCCAAGTGTGTATCGTTGCAGTGACTCCAACCATTATTGCAATTTAAATATACAGTATAATGTCCACATGTGGTAGTAGCTCCAGCATGGAAAACAATAGCCAGTGTTGCGAAAGTTCTTCCAGAAATAGATACTTGACTAGCAACAACATTTTTAATTTTCGTTTCCACTTTTCTTCCATTTGGTCTACAGCGTTGTAGCATTAAAATTAGATATTTTCCATATCTTTGTAGGCATAATGTAGATAACATTTCTGACTGACAACGAGAACATTTCAAATCATGATTTGCTTCTTTTACTAATTTCGGAAAAGGTACAGATTTGCAGTCAGGTATTGTTAAATATAGAAATCGTTCTCTGTCAACTATAGTGCTTGAAGTTAATGAACACTGTTCACATTTGTGATCCCATTTGTAACTGAGTCCAAATAAACTCTCAATCTGGATTCCTTCATCTTCTAATACTCCAAGCATAACCATCAGAAACTCTTGTGCATCTTGTTGTATATTAGGGCTGAACGTTAAAGATCCAGTACATGTATCCAAGAGTTGTCGAATACCAGAAGCAGTATGGATCTTACTTCTGTCAGTTCTCAATTGTTCAAATAAAGTATAAAGTGCAGAACATAATCTTTTTCCTGACTTTCCATATTTTCACCATAAAGATCTTCTAGATAAAATATAACGTTTGGAATAACATTACCATAGCAGTTGACACCAGAAGCATTTTCTAATTGGTATCCCACAACATCATCACTTGTTTGTATTTTCTGCTTCTTTGCATCTTTTCTTTTCTCTTGAATTTTTTTCTACTTTTCAACCACACTTGATTCATCAACATGTTTGCATTTTGAACACACAACACGTTTTTCATAAATAGGATATTCACCTAAAGTTGGTGCATAAAGTCTTCTTAAACGATTATATTCTCTTACACAATTTACATTAGCACTAACCTTGTTTTCATCGAAATCAATTAAATACAAACCAGACAATGTTCTAACTCGAGATAATGCAACATATGCCATTCCCTCTTTAAACACAGTTCTTCCAACATTTACTAAAGCATTATCTACACTTAAACCTTGAGATTTATGAATGGTTATTGCATATGCTAAACAGAAAGGAAACTGTTTACTACGAACATACAAGTCTTTTACCAGCAAAAACGTACAGCACAACGCCCAATCTGTTTTACCTCTGTAATCTGATCAAATTTAATTTTCAAGAATTCAATTGCATTTCTGTTTTGATATTTTACAAATTCAACAACTTTCCCTATTGCTCCATTCACTAAACCTTCTTCTATATTCAAATTACGCCTCAAAATTACCCGACAGTTTATACATACATCTAAAAAAATTCTAAGCCATCAGTTTTTGATACAGACTTTTCCAAAGAATCCAATTTAGTCTGTAGTTTATTTGAAAGAAGAATTGTTATTCCTTGATGCTCGATTTTATCAATAGCTTCAATGTGAACTATTTCTTGATTTTCCAATTTCAGAAGCTCTTGATTAAATGTATAACACTCTTCCACTGTAGGCATTAAGCAAAGTATAGACTTTTTTCTGCAATGTTCTTGTACAGTACTGCTGCTGGTGTGTTTTCAGTTGTAAACAAGTTCTTTAGTAGACGACTTTGGAAAGCTTGTTTACCATGTTTGCTTAGAACACCAATTCTTACATCTTTCAGAATATTTCCATAATCTTCATCACTAGCTTGTCGCACATTCTGAGTGAGTTCTTTATATTCAAAATTTAATCAGAGATTCACATTTCCAATACTTCCCAAAGATTTCCTAGTGTCTTCATGTAGAAGAGTTTTAAAGACTGGTTCTCCTTTTACAGGAGTTAGTTGTAGCAGATCTCCAAATACAATTAAATGTTTTCCTCCAAAGAGAACGTCGTAATCTGTTTTTAATACCTGTTGCATTCTTAAATACACGAAAGCAAGCATTAAGTTTGAGACCATGCTCAACTCATCAATAATTAAAAGTTTCATCTTCTTCAGCACTCTTGACACTTCATAAGAAGCTTCTCCAGACAACTTCTGATATTCTAATTTATTATCATGCTCAACTGGTAACATCAGTAATCTATGCAAAGTAATTCCTTTAACATTGTGCGCAGCTAATCCAGTTGGAGCTGTTACCACACAAGATAAATGTGAACCAGTAGTTTTTTTAAGATAACTGGTCAAAACTTTAATTAAAAAACTTTTACCCATTCCAGCTTGACCACTGATGTACATCAGAATAGGTTTAAATGATGAACATATCCATTCTTTTTTCATGCAACAAACCATGTTCTATCTGTTCTCTCACTTGTACATATAATTCTTTCTGTTCAATATTTACTTGTTCTTCTAACTTTTCCAATGTAATATTCTCCTCTTGTGCTTGTTGCATTGCAATTTCGACTTCATGCATAGCAATCGCTGCTTCATTTTCCACTATTGGTTGTCCAAGTGGATCTTGACTACATGGACCAGAACTTTGACTATCTTGAGAACTTTCATTTGCAACTTCAGCTGTAATAGTCTTTTCCTGTTCAACTTCATCATTCAACATTTTTAAATATGTAGGGAAAATTGAACATGCAATGCTATTTTTACATGCATTAAAAGAATCTTCGTAGCAGTCGAAATCTCCAAGTAATTCACTTTCGCTACGCCATGGTTTGAACAGTTGGAGAAGTGCTAAATAGTAAAATTCTCGCTTGTCTGGAGTTTCACAACTGAGGGGCCGATTCTGATTTCGGTCGGAAGGGCACCGAACGATGGTCGGAGCCCTTCCGACCGAATCGGAACGTGCCGGCCGGATTCTTCCGACCGAGCCATTCCGATGGGCTCGGTCGGAAAGGAATCCGACTCGGATTCCCGGATGGCTTACGACGGGCTCGGAGAGCCCGTCCGCCGTCCGGGAATCCTTCAGTACTCCCCCAGCCGCCTCTTCACGACCGAGGGAGTACGATGGCAGTATTTCACTGCCTTTTCATGCCGGTCTTTCCGGCACGAAAAGGCAGTCGGTAACTGTCTTTGGGGGCCCCCAGTAGGGCCCCCATGAGTGCGAGCCCGCCGAATGGCGGCCTGGGGGCACTTATGATGCCCCTCTGTTGATCCCTGCACCCGGTGGCAGGCACCTTGGGGTGCCGGCCACAGGGTGCAGGGATGAACTGCACCCCTGCTTTTCACAATGCAAGCATGCATTCCGCTCGGAATGCATGCTCCCATTGTGAAGTATACGAGTGCGACCGAACAGGGTTCGGTCGCATTGTACTTGCAGGGCCATAACCGACGACAGCAGGTCGGTCGGTTACGGCTCCTGGACGATGTCGGACGGACCTGAGTCCGTCCGACATCGGAATCGGCCCCTTAGTTTCTTGTGGTTGATAAGGTTACCTTTTGTGTGTTTTACTAAACATCCATGACATCCAACTACTGCATATTTTCCTTCTTTTAAATTCTGTTTAACATTTCTTTTGAAGCTGTAATGTTGAAGTACTTCATACAGACATAGCTGTTCCAGATGTCGACTCCTTTTCGGATAGTATGTATCCAACATATTAGTTTTAAGAATTTCTGTACTGTCTGGTTCATTTGCTGCTAAGTATTCAATTTCTTCTAATGATTTCAACACTTTATTTCGTGAGCAGGCAAGACCTAAACTTACCCAAATGATCCCTCATGATTTTGAATATAAACTTGAAAAGGACAAGCGGTCTGAACATTCATACGATCCAATTTCTCTGTGGGAAAGCATTTTCAAAGTAAAGCTGTACAATTTTTGCTAAGGCTCTTCTCTTGTGCAATTTCTTCCCACATTTGTTTCATCTCGGTTTTTTCTGATTTCGTTATATATGATGTAACGTAGCATGCAACAGCAATTGAGTTGTCTGTAACATACTGGATGTCCATATTTGCATTCCACATTTTTAAAATAACCGGATTGTAGTCATTAATATACTTTGACAGTTCTGTTCTTTTCAAGTTGTAGGTATTCTTTGGAGATTTGAGAGTTATTGTGTGCCTTACAGAAGAAAAAAAAGAATTTACTCATCCTTTAGAAATTACTGGACGTGGAAATCCAAACCGACACTTGGTATAAAATTTTCCTTTAGACTTGTATTTTCGTCGGCAGTACTTTCCACAACGGTGACTTTGGAAACGTAAAACTTGCTGTCTCAAGCTTCTATCTCCTCCTTCTCTTGGAATCTCACGTCACATACTGTTCAATGAAAGACAATACTATTTCATCTGAATCAGTTCCAAATTTAGGTGCATCCTTGATCCACAATAGCATATGTATATGAGGAGCACCTCTCGCTTGGTACTCCTTTCTCCAAAAGAAATCGGTAACTTCTCCAAGAGGTGGATTCTTTTTATTGCAGATGAAAAACATCATAGCTTGAAACCTATGATTAAAATATCTGCACACATTTACAGGATCCAAAGAACACAGTTCTCCAGGTGTCTTCATTTCAACATTCTTTATATTGGAATTTGGTTCTCCTAGAAATTCAAGCAAATTATCCCATGCATACTCTGCACAGCTAAGGGGCCGATTCCAATCTCGGTCGGAGGCGCACCCAATACCATTCGGTCGGGAAAAAAGCCATGTGAAAGCCTGTTTCCCGACCGATCCGTACAGCACACCGAACGAGCAAGTACGATGCGCACAACAGCAAAAATTCCGGCCGAGCCGTACTCACCCAAACCAGGTCCTGTTCTCCGACCGAGGCGAATCCGGAAACGCCGAATCGAGTCGCACGGAAGGGAAAATGCAGCCCCGTCCGGCCGGACAAGTACGATGCGCTTCCCGTACGCGCCGAACCCGTCGCTACGCACGGCACGTCAAAGCATCCGGGAGAGGCGCACATAAGCTCCGAATCGCGCCACAACACGATCCACGGCTACGAGACGAACACGGCACCGACGAGGACGACGCGAAGCGACGAGGACGAAGCGAAGCGACGAGGACGACGCGAAGCAACGAGAAGGACGAACGACACGAACCACCCATGAATCCCTTCGTCCCGATCATACCAATATTCTACATCTACTACCGGAACAGGCACGGACGCGTACGGCGCAGAAGGTAAGTCAGACACCAACCACAAAACACATACAACACGTACACGACACATCACACACATACACTGGGAATCTGAATATACTTACACCAGCAACAGCAGCACCATAGGGGCGGGATGCCCATCACCAATGCCACATATGCACACAGGGGCCTGAATGCGCGCCACCACCCCAACCCAGGGGGGCAGGATGCCTACCACTACTACCACCCTCACCCAGGGGGGCAGGATGCCTACCACTACTACCACCCTTAGCCAGGGGGCAGGATGCCCACCACTACTACCACCCTTAGCCAGGGGGCAGGATGCCTACCACTACTACCACCCTTAGCCAGGGGGCAGGATGCCCACCACTACTACCACCCTTAGCCAGGGGGCAGGATGCCCACCACTACTACCACCCTCACCCAGGGGGGCAGGATGCCTACCACTACTACCACCCTTAGCCAGGGGGCAGGATGCCTACCACTACTACCACCCTTAGCCAGGGGGCAGGATGCCCACCACTACTACCACCCTTAGCCAGGGGGCAGGATGCCTACCACTACTACCACCCTTAGCCAGGGGGCAGGATGCCTACCACTACTACCACCCTTAGCCAGGGGGCAGGATGCCCACCACTACTACCACCCTCACCCAGGGGGCAGGATGCCTACCACTACTACCACCCTTAGCCAGGGGGCAGGATGCCTACCACTACTACCACCCTTAGCCAGGGGGCAGGATGCCTACCACTACTACCACCCTCACCCAGGGGGCAGGATGCCTACCACTACTACCACCCTTAGCCAGGGGGCAGGATGCCCACCACTACTACCACCCTTAGCCAGGGGGGCAGGATGCCCACCACTACTACCACCCTCACCCAGGGGGGCAGGATGCCTACCACTACTACCACCCTTAGCCAGGGGGCAGGATGCCTACCACTACTACCACCCTTAGCCAGGGGGCAGGATGCCCACCACTACTACCACCCTTAGCCAGGGGGCAGGATGCCCACCACTACTACCACCCTTAGCCAGGGGGCAGGATGCCCACCACTACTACCACCTTCACCCAGGGGGCAGGATGCCTACCACTACTACCACCCTTAGCCAGGGGGCAGGATGCCTACCACTACTACCACCCTTAGCCAGGGGGCAGGATGCCCACCACTACTACCACCCTTAGCCAGGGGGCAGGATGCCTACCACTACTACCACCCTTAGCCAGGGGGCAGGATGCCTACCACTACTACCACCCTTAGCCAGGGGGCAGGATGCCCCCACTACTACCACCCTCACCCAGGGGGCAGGATTCCTACCACTACTACCACCCTTAGCCAGGGGGCAGGATGCCTACCACTACTACCACCCTCACCCAGGGGGCAGGATGCCTACCACTACTACCACCCTTAGCCAGGGGGGCAGGATGCCCACCACTACTACCACCCTAGCCAGGGGGCAGGATGCCCACCACTACTACCACCCTCACCCAGGGGGCAGGATGCCTACCACTACTACCACCCTTAGCCAGGGGGGCAGGATGCCTACCACTACTACCACCCTTAGCCAGGGGGCAGGATGCCCACCACTACTACCACCCTTAGCCAGGGGGCAGGATGCCTACCACTACTACCACCCTTAGCCAGGGGGCAGGATGCCTACCACTACTACCACCCTTAGCCAGGGGGCAGGATGCCCCCCACTACTACCACCCTCACCCAGGGGGCAGGATTCCTACCACTACTACCACCCTTAGCCAGGGGGCAGGATGCCTACCACTACTACCACCCTCACCCAGGGGGCAGGATGCCTACCACTACTACCACCCTTAGCCAGGGGGCAGGATGCCCACCACTACTACCACCCTTAGCCAGGGGGCAGGATGCCCACCACTACTACCACCCTCACCCAGGGGGCAGGATGCCTACCACTACTACCACCCTTAGCCAGGGGGCAGGATGCCTACCACTACTACCACCCTTAGCCAGGGGGCAGGATGCCCACCACTACTACCACCCTTAGCCAGGGGGCAGGATGCCTACCACTACTACCACCCTTAGCCAGGGGGCAGGATGCCTACCACTACTACCACCCTTAGCCAGGGGGCAGGATGCCCCCACTACTACCACCCTCACCCAGGGGGCAGGATTCCTACCACTACTACCACCCTTAGCCAGGGGGCAGGATGCCCACCACTACTACCACCCTCACCCAGGGGGGCAGGATGCCTACCACTACTACCACCCTTAGCCAGGGGGCAGGATGCCTACCACTACTACCACCCTTAGCCAGGGGGCAGGATGCCTACCACTACTACCACCCTCACCCAGGGGGCAGGATGCCCACCACTACTACCACCCTCACCCAGGGGGCAGGATGCCTACCACTACTACCACCCTTAGCCAGGGGGCAGGATGCCTACCACTACTACCACCCTTAGCCAGGGGGCAGGATGCCCACCACTACTACCACCCTTAGCCAGGGGGGCAGGATGCCTACCACTACTACCACCCTTAGCCAGGGGGCAGGATGCCTACCACTACTACCACCCTTAGCCAGGGGGCAGGATGCCCACCACTACTACCACCCTCACCCAGGGGGCAGGATGCCTACCACTACTACCACCCTTAGCCAGGGGGCAGGATGCCTACCACTACTACCACCCTTAGCCAGGGGGCAGGATGCCTACCACTACTACCACCCTCACCCAGGGGGGCAGGATGCCTACCACTACTACCACCCTTAGCCAGGGGGCAGGATGCCCACCACTACTACCACCCTTAGCCAGGGGGCAGGATGCCTACCACTACTACCACCCTTAGCCAGGGGGGCAGGATGCCTACCACTACTACCACCTCACCCAGGGGGGCAGGATGCCTACCACTACTACCACCCTTAGCCAGGGGGCAGGATGCCTACCACTACTACCACCCTTAGCCAGGGGGCAGGATGCCCACCACTACTACCACCCTTAGCCAGGGGGCAGGATGCCTACCACTACTACCACCCTTAGCCATGGGGGCAGGATGCCTACCACTACTACCACCCTTAGCCAGGGGGCAGGATGCCCCCCACTACTACCACCCTCACCCAGGGGGCAGGATTCCTACCACTACTACCACCCTTAGCCAGGGGGCAGGATGCCTACCACTACTACCACCCTCACCCAGGGGGGCAGGATGCCTACCACTACTACCACCCTTAGCCAGGGGGCAGGATGCCCACCACTACTACCACCCTTTAGCCAGGGGGCAGGATGCCCACCACTACTACCACCCTCACCCAGGGGGCAGGATGCCTACCACTACTACCATCCTTAGCCAGGGGGCAGGATGCCTACCACTACTACCACCCTTAGCCAGGGGGCAGGATGCCCACCACTACTACCACCCTTAGCCAGGGGGCAGGATGCCTACCACTACTACCACCCTTAGCCAGGGGGCAGGATGCCTACCACTACTACCACCTTAGCCAGGGGGCAGGATGCCCCCCACTACTACCACCCTCACCCAGGGGGCAGGATTCCTACCACTACTACCACCCTTAGCCAGGGGGAAGGATGCCCCCCACTACTACCACCCTCACCCAGGGGGGCAGGATTCCTACCACTACTACCACCCTTAGCCAGGGGGCAGGATGCCTACCACTACTACCACCCTCACCCAGGGGGCAGGATGCCTACCACTACTACCACCCTTAGCCAGGGGGCAGGATGCCCACCACTACTACCACCCTTAGCCAGGGGGCAGGATGCCCACCACTACTACCACCCTCACCCAGGGGGCAGGATGCCTACCACTACTACCACCCTTAGCCAGGGGGCAGGATGCCTACCACTACTACCACCCTTAGCCAGGGGGCAGGATGCCCACCACTACTACCACCCTTAGCCAGGGGGGCAGGATGCCCACCACTACTACCACCCTTAGCCAGGGGGCAGGATGCCTACCACTACTACCACCCTTAGCCAGGGGGCAGGATGCCCCCACTACTACCACCCTCACCCAGGGGGCAGGATTCCTACCACTACTACCACCCTTAGCCAGGGGGCAGGATGCCCACCACTACTACCACCCTCACCCAGGGGGCAGGATGCCTACCACTACTACCACCCTTAGCCAGGGGGCAGGATGCCTACCACTACTACCACCCTTAGCCAGGGGGCAGGATGCCTACCACTACTACCACCCTCACCCAGGGGGCAGGATGCCCACCACTACTACCACCCTCACCCAGGGGGCAGGATGCCTACCACTACTACCACCCTTAGCCAGGGTGGCAGGATGCCTACCACTACTACCACCCTTAGCCAGGGGGCAGGATGCCCACCACTACTACCACCCTTAGCCAGGGGGCAGGATGCCTACCACTACTACCACCCTTAGCCAGGGGGCAGGATGCCCACCACTACTACCACCCTTAGCCAGGGGGCAGGATGCCCACCACTACTACCACCCTCACCCAGGGGGCAGGATGCCTACCACTACTACCACCCTTAGCCAGGGGGGCAGGATGCCTACCACTACTACCACCCTTAGCCAGGGGGCAGGATGCCTACCACTACTACCACCCTCACCCAGGGGGGCAGGATGCCTACCACTACTACCACCCTTAGCCAGGGGGCAGGATGCCCACCACTACTACCACCCTTAGCCAGGGGGCAGGATGCCTACCACTACTACCACCCTTAGCCAGGGGGCAGGATGCCTACCACTACTACCACCCTCACCCAGGGGGCAGGATGCCTACCACTACTACCACCCTTAGCCAGGGGGCAGGATGCCCACCACTACTACCACCCTTAGCCAGGGGGCAGGATGCCCACCACTACTACCACCCTCACCCAGGGGGCAGGATGCCTACCACTACTACCACCCTTAGCCAGGGGGCAGGATGCCTACCACTACTACCACCCTTAGCCAGGGGGCAGGATGCCTACCACTACTACCACCCTCACCCAGGGGGGCAGGATGCCTACCACTACTACCACCCTTAGCCAGGGGGCAGGATGCCCACCACTACTACCACCCTTAGCCAGGGGGCAGGATGCCTACCACTACTACCACCCTCACCCAGGGGGCAGGATGGCCACCACTACTACCACCCTCACCCAGGGGGGCAGGATGCCTACCACTACTACCACCCTTAGCCAGGGGGCAGGATGCCTACCACTACTACCACCCTTAGCCAGGGGGCAGGATGCCCACCACTACTACCACCCTTAGCCAGGGGGCAGGATGCCTACCACTACTACCACCCTTAGCCAGGGGGCAGGATGCCTACCACTACTACCACCCTTAGCCAGGGGGCAGGATGCCCACCACTACTACCACCCTCACCCAGGGGGCAGGATGCCTACCACTACTACCACCCTTAGCCAGGGGGCAGGATGCCTACCACTACTACCACCCTTAGCCAGGGGGCAGGATGCCTACCACTACTACCACCCTCACCCAGGGGGCAGGATGCCTACCACTACTACCACCCTTAGCCAGGGGGCAGGATGCCCACCACTACTACCACCCTCACCCAGGGGGCAGGATGCCTACCACTACTACCACCCTTAGCCAGGGGGCAGGATGCCTACCACTACTACCACCCTTAGCCAGGGGGCAGGATGCCTACCACTACTACCACCCTCACCCAGGGGGCAGGATGCCTACCACTACTACCACCCTTAGCCAGGGGGGCAGGATGCCCACCACTACTACCACCCTTAGCCAGGGGGGCAGGATGCCTACCACTACTACCACCCTTAGCCAGGGGGCAGGATGCCCACCACTACTACCACCCTCACCCAGGGGGCAGGATGCCTACCACTACTACCACCCTTAGCCAGGGGGCAGGATGCCTACCACTACTACCACCCTTAGCCAGGGGGGCAGGATGCCTACCACTACTACCACCCCCACTCATAGGATGGACAATGCATGACACAACCAGCACACCACAACCTAGGGAATGCAAGATAAAGACATCCCCCACCACCATGACAAGCGTGTGTAGGCTGTGTCAAATGCCTACAACACCGAACATGACTTTGAACATACAATGTGACCCCCTAGCACATGTGCCACACATATATGTGTGTGGCACCCACAATGCAAGCAGCCCATGACCATTGTGGCAATGGGGCCTAAACCCCCATCATCACAGTGACCAAAAGGTAAGTGTGGGGTCCATAGCTGAAGCACATTTTGACCATTGTGGCAATGGGGTCTAAACCCCCATCATCACAGTGACCAAAAGGCAAGTGTGGGGTCCATAGCTGAAGCACATTTTGACCATTGTGGCAATGGGGTCTAAACCCCCATCATCACAGTGACCAAAAGGCAAGTGTGGGGTCCATAGCTGAAGCACATTTTGACCATTGTGGCAATGGGGTCTAAACCCCCATCATCACAGTGACCAAAAGGTAATTGTTGACAAAGAAAGAGCTGCAACTGCCAAACTGCATGGATCATTCCTGGTCACAGAACCAAAAACTCATGTGTGGCAAAGTAGTGTATGTGTCCCATTGCAACATAAATTGGGGGAGCCAAATACTGCAGTGCAAATGAAACATTCCTTTGGCCATGTGCAGACAAACAACACCCATGGGGGCTGAGACCGTCAACAGTCATCAATGACACAATGACAGAAGTGACCATCAGAATGCAGAACCACATATTTGCACCAATCGGCACACAAATGCAGATACCCTGTGGAGACAGCAGATGTGAGGTGAACAGATACCATACCATGGCAGCAATGGGACACACAAACCATGATCACTGTGCTGACCGATGACCTAGGAGTCCCAGGGACAGCAGGGGAAACACACCAAACAACATACAGCCAATGGCACACCCAAGATATGCCAATGCAGTGGTGCAGATGCACAAACACAAACAGGCAGACCAACACTGTCATCATACACAGCAGGTGAGGGGTGGGGGTGCCAGTGTCCCCAGGCAACAACACAACACATGAGGAGAGCTGAATACCAATCATACAGATGTGCATACACTGCCACACTAAGGTAACTCATGGATCCAAATCCCCTATGTGGGCAAGCAGGCATTGACAGGTGAGAGGGAGCACAAAACACACATGTCACACAGGCACGTAGGAACAACAACTGACACAGCAAGTCACAGACACACCACAGCACCACCCCCAGGGCCCCCACAATGTGGTGACCCTGGGCTGAATAAAAATACCACTGTGATGACAAAGCTAAATGTCGTTCACACTGTGAACCACAGTCAGGTGTCCTGAGCAACAAACTACCATCACACCTACACAAGCACAAATCAATCAGCATGGCCAGTAAGCCAAGGCCAACATGGAGGCAGGGGACTAGCCGGGCAACAACTCTCATCTGCACACACTCAAGACCACACCCCTCGACCTCCAATAATGTGCAGCAGTGAAGTACACATGCACTGGTGACATTGCACATGCACCCATGACTATTCCAGGGTGGTGGGTGGGAACCAAGGTGTAGAAACACATCACACATGGACACTCAACAAGACTCCTGAATGTCTGACACACTGCACACTACGCTGTACATGGACATGACGGCAATACCACACCGACCAATGGGATCCCAGCCACAGTCACACACCAATGAAGAAGCCAAGGTCACCCACAAAGAACACACATAGACAACAACCAACATTGCAGCCCGGACCCTAAGGAGTGCCAGCAGTCACACACACAACGTGTCACAATCACTGAAAGATAACACAAACTGGAAATCACATGACAGGGGCAAACAACAAGTGCCAAAGGGAAACCTGACTGTGACCCATCTGCGTCTGCACACAAACTCTGCCCTGACAGCAAACACACCTATGGGTGACACCCTGATGACCAGTAATGTGCCATGCACCCACATCACAGAGAACACAGGGAGAAGACTTTGGGGGAACATAGCCCAAGTCAGCAAGCATCACAAACAGGTACAACACTAGGGATCACAGCATGCGCAGATGAATGGAAGTGAACACACAGACATGCACATACAACACACACCTTGGGCGCAGGCAATGTCACACGTGTACACACTGCCATGAGGGGACTCCACTCCTGTGTGAGGAAAGCTGTGCCATATGTTGCCTCAGTAGGGCCCCATCATGTCAGCTGAGCACTTGGTCACACAATCAACAATTAGCACCAAATGAGGGCTCCCATCACATCAGCCTGGTCATGGATGTGCCAACGGAATCATCAGCACAGATCCAACACACTTGTATAGCAATGTTGCACTGACTACACGGATGAGTCCCTCCCCATTGATGCCCAAACCTGCATGTCCACTGGAGATGGCAACACGGTCAGGGAAGTAGACAAATGCAACGATGGCAGGCACAACAGATGTGCAGGGGTGGAAGCCACAGATATGAAATTGCCAATGTAAGTAGGAAACCCATTGCCAAATACTGAACACATGACACCCTCAGATGCTGCTATTGATGACATGGATACACCACATGATAGGACACATTCCCTCTGGACCACATGGGTTCCTGCACAGTAACACTTCATAATCATGAGACCAGATATCACCATCACTGCAGCAAGGGCATGGTTAGCTGCACCAACAACATGTACATCTGAAGCATGAGCACTAGAGAAAAGAAAGTTGCTTTATTCAGCATATGTGTTGTTTGATAACGACGTCCAGAAGAAATTAGAGCAAAGGCCAATGGCCAGTCCATTGTCAAAGTTCAAACAGGGTGACACTGGCAGATGTCACCCTACGCATGCCTGCACAATACCAGGGACAATCCACTAGGAGGGGCAACCGGTGGGGCAGGCCAGGCACCGCAGGGACAGGATCAGGGCTCACCAGGGGGAGTCAGGGAAGGGGTGGTGGGTGCTGGAGAGCCACTGACAACTGCAGTGGAGGTGTCTGACATGGTGTGTGCCGGCACAACTGGGGGGCATGACACAGATGTCGTGGGTGCCGGCACAACTGCAGTGGACCCTGCAGATGGGGTGGACAGGTCCGCCACTGCAGTGCCCAAGTCAGACAGGGCGGTAGTGGACTCCACTGCAGTGCCTACCTCCAGGGGAGGAGAATGGGGAACAGGCAAGGTGGGTTGGACAGAGGGGAGGACACCCTCACCACATCAGTGGCACAGACAAGCGCAGCGGGGGGTGTGGTGCTGGGAGAGCAAGTGGCAGGGGAGAAGGCCGGAGCATCTTGGGGATGGTATATCTGTGGGTGGGGGAACCTGGGGCAGGGTGTGGTGGGGGCACCTGTGCAGTGGGGGCCTGAGGGATGGAGGACGGAGACCTTGTGCCTGAGCTGCAGGGCGGTGGCGGGGTCTTGCTCTTACCACTCCGGGGGACTTGCGGGTGGGGGCCTCAGTCCGTCTGCGCCTGGGGGAGGTTGTCCGGGGGCGAGGGGCACTCTGCTCCGTGTGGGTGGGCTTCCTCTTCCCCCGGGATGCTGGAGCAGCTTCATCGGTGGGGAAGAGGCCGAGGTCACAGAGGAAGAGCTGCTGTGACTTTGGGGTTGCAGGTGAGGCAAGGGAGGGTGCTTTGGAGGGAGAGGGAACTGAGGACTGCGCAGTGCATGTGGATGCGTGTGTGTGTTCCAGGGCCCCATCCCCTGTGAGTCTGGCTTCAGTCCCCTGAATGTGCGTGCGTGTGCGTTTTGTCATTGGCGTGTGTGTCAGTGTGCTGGATGTGTGTGTGCTGGTGTGTGCCTGTGCCGGTGTGTGTGTGCCTGGGATGGGTAAGGTGCTGGGGAGTGTGGATGGAGCAGAGGCAGGAGGGGTGAGGGACCGTTTGAGGAGGGACACTGCTGCCGTCAGGGAGGAGTCCATGGACCTATTGCCCCTCTGTAGGTCAGACATGCCCGATGAGATGCCCTCCATGAACGACACCAGCTGAGTCAACAGCGCGGTGTGCGCATGGAGGACACTCAGCATGGCTGTCTGCCCTACATGGAGCTGGCGAAGGAGGTACACAGACTCCTCACTCAGGGCAGCAGGGGACACAGGGGCAGGGGGTGCGGTGCCTGGCCCAAAGGAGACACGCTCCCGGACATGGGAGCCTCCACGGACCTGGGGAATGGGAGCCGATGGGAGGGCGGTGGTGGTGCTGGTGGTGGCGGGGACAGCAACACTAGCTGGGGTGTGGTGGCTGCTGACACCCGCCTCCACAAGGGAGTCATCCTCCGAGTTGCTCTGGTCCTCAGCTGAGGTGGATGCTGCTGAGGACTCCTCGGTGTGGCTCCCCTCGCCCTCCGTGCCACTGGGTCCCTCCGACCACTCCTCGGCTGCTGACCCAGTCTGGCTCTCCGGCTCCTCCTGGTCCATGGAGCTGTCCCCTTCCGTGGCCGTGGATGTATCTGCAAACAATGGGGAAACAGACAGACATCAGTCACCTGCACATAACGCACACACCACTGTGAGCACAGCACATCACAGAGCAAGCCCTGGCATCATTAGTTGTACATTGCTAAAAGTGCACTAATTGAACAGGAGAAGTCAATTGTCAGTCTGATGCCAAGCATGGCACTCACATCCCACATGGCCTTGCACCCATCTGTCTGGTGTCTGTTGGATTGCAACACCCCAGTGTTGACACATGCACCAAGTACACAGTAGTTGGACAGTGCAGAGTGACACGGTGTGGACACATCACAGCTCTTGCCACTGAGTCAGTACAGGTTTCCGGATGTAAGGGATGCCCAGAGTCAAATAGGAAATGCATGTGATGCATACCAGCGACAGACACCATGATGCACCCATGTCCTGATAGCCAGCGCCACTATGGTGTGCATGTAGCACATGTCACTCCCCTGCAGGCTCACCAATCAGTAGACACATGCCATGGCGGAGGCATGACTGCAAAGTCATACATCACTGGCTCAGTGATGTATGACTTTGCAGCCAGACAACAACACTCTGCACTGTGTCACAATAGTAGGTCATGGGGAATGCAAGTCCTGGAGCTGCACAAGTGCACATGTACATCCCCCCCACAACACATCCTCTTAACCCTCATCTGTCCAGGTCATACCTATTGGACATATGGGAGACCTGTGACACTACCCTCTGAACCTGAGCCCCTCACACTCTGCTGTGCATGGGGAACAGCTGCCTGAACTTCACATTTACATGCCCCAGTCTGCATGGGCAGCTGATCAGACACCTATGTGTCACACAAGTATCGTCTCCTATGGTCACATCTCCAGTGGCATGCTGAGCCCCTACCAAGAAACTCCACAGCAGTCCTGGCGACTAATCCACAGCACACTGACACAGAGGCAGACACCTGAGGGGTCAAATCACTGTGCACAATGTGTCCGCTGATACACGGGAGTGGGAGTACAGAGTGTATTGTATGGCCTGGAGTAGGCATGACTGTCCAGCCCCACATGAATGAGGGATGAGCCCTGGACTGTAGGCAGCTGGCTAAGTATGTGTGACACACGTCATATACATACTCCTGGGGCCCAAACATTGTTCCCACCCGCAGCATGGGTGTGTGCCAGGTACCCCAGCCACATGTGGTGGATCAGCTCAGCAATTGGACCACAGATCAAAGTAACACGCTGAATACATGTCAGAATACAGGCATTGTGTAAGCAATGGACCCACCCATGATGCCCACCACAGAGTCAGGGAAACAGATGCTGTCTCCCACCTTGAGTCAAGCAAACTGCAAGGACACAGTCCTAAGTGACAGAATTCCCTGCATGTAAGGGCCACACCTGGGTATCAGATGAGGAGTGGGCAGTGCACAATAGAGGGACATGGCTCCTGGACAACATGACTGCTGTACTGTGGCAGTTTAACCAGGCCCGAGGAGGGCACATAGCATGTTAGACAGAGTACACAGTGCAGTCTTTGACTCACCCCCTCCTTGCTGCTCTCTGGCCTTCAGCTGCCCATCCAGGTCTGGAAAGACCACCGCCAGGATCCTGAGCATGTGGGGGTCAGGGTCCGTGTTCCGCCCCTCCTGCGAGGAGGCGACAGCTTCAGCTGGACCCGTGCAATCCTCCGGGTCCAGCCCCGAAGGTCCTGCCACCTCTTTTGGCAGTTGCGGATCCGGCGCTTGTAGACCCCCACGGACCGGACAGCCCGGACGATGTCCTTCCATATCTCATGCTTCCGATGGGCAGAAGCCTGTCAGGATGACAAAGTGATAAGGCCATTACTACACATGCAACATATCCGTGCATGACACAGTTGCATATACATGTCGCAATCACAGGGGCACATGGTGTACCCAGGCAGTGCACGGCTGCCCATGGACAGTTTTCCAGAAGTCACTACATGGTATCATTGCATGGGGAGTAAAACCCTGTTCAGAAGCACTGTCACTGCACCATACCTGTCCAGTGCAAGTCACTACACACTATGGGGGGTGACAACTACTCAGTGAGCCTGCTAGCCAGTGGTGTGCTGACTCTCAGCCTTGCTAGTCAGACAAAATGCACATTCAGAAAGGCAGTGCACAGAACACTCACCTGCTCCCCTGGTGTCCCATACAGCTTGCTGTACTGTGGAAGTAGGCTGTCCAGCAGGGCCTGGTTCTCCTCAAGGCTGAAGGCTGGGGCTCTCTCCACAGTACGTGCCATTGCAGGGTCCAGAGGGGCAGAGACAGCAGCAGTGCAGTGGCAGATGTCGTCCTGGAGCATGTAGTGCAGGCAAGTGGGCTCTCAGGGGAACAGGCAGCAATATATATGTGCTGGAGAGGCAGATACTGTCCCTTGTGTCCAAAGTGATAGGTCCAAGTCGTTTGCATCTTCTGAATCTGGCCAATCCATGGAATAGCAGCACCAAAACACGCCCACAGCATCCTTCAAAACTTCAACTTCATGACATACATGATTTTGCAACATTGTTGTGGGTGACCAACTGATTTTCCAGCAACCGACTCGTTCGAAATTCGAAAACGCGTCCGTTGCCAGGCAAGCCCATTGTCAATGGGTGCGCACCGATCGGTCCATTGAGGTACAACGCGCACAGGGGTACAACGCGTACCCGCACACATTGATAGCAATGGGCCGGCCGGAGGCACCGATCGGTCCATTGCTGTTCAACGCGCACAGGGGTACAACGCGTACCCGCACACATTGAAAGCAATGGGCCGGCCGGAGGCACCGATCGGTCCATTGCTGTTCAACGCGCACAGGGGTACAACGCGTACCCGCACACATTGAAAGCAATGGGCCGGCCGGAGGCACCGATCGGTCCATTGCAGTTCAACGCGCACAGGGGTACAACGCGTACCCGCACACATTGAAAGCAATGGGCCGGCCGGAGGCACCGATCGGTCCATTGCTGTTCAACGTGCACAGGGGTACAACGCGTACCCGCACACATTGATAGCAATGGGCCGGCCGGAGGCACCGATCGGTCCATTGCTGTTCAACGCGCACAGGGGTACAACGCGTACCCGCACACATTGAAAGCAATGGGCCGGCCGGAGGCACCGATCGGTCCATTGCTGTTCAACGCATCACTGTATATGTGACTGGCATAGGTCAGCATGCCTGTCTCAGATGGACATATGCCAGCCACAGATAGCTCCCAGGGAGTGAGGGGCACACCTACATCACGACAGCCTGTCCAAACCTTATCATAAGGCATGTAAGGCTGCATTTCCTATTGTGTGTATGTTGGTGTACATGTTGTCCTGTGGGTGTCACCTGTGGGCAGCCACCCCCAGGCTGTGCACGTGTTCATGGGGACAGGATCCTGGGTGTTACGTGTACGTGACCACTGTGATGTGCAACTGTTCATATCTGTGCATGTGTCATGGTCACATTTCACAGTGGTGTTTGTGTATGTCATGTCACATACCCCGTGAGTCCCATGTGGGACGGTATGTTTGAGCCAGGGTGTCCCAGTGGCACAATAGTGATGGCCCTCCACAGTCTTTGTGCATGTAGTGTTTACAATGTCTCTGATTTCATGTGCACAATGGGAGACAGTCTCCACATCCACGTTGTGTGTGCATGGACTCTGATGTTGTGCGTGTGTGTCACAGACGTCCATGGCTCTCCTGCCATGGCAAGTGTGGCCACTACCTGTGGGGGTCATGTTTGTTTTGCTGTGGTGTACACATGATACTCCAGGTGATGCCAGTGTCCATGTGGCATTACAGGGTCCCTGGGAATGTGCCTGTCGTTGAGCTGTGGTGCCTGGGGCACATCTGTCCTCACATGTCACTGGGGGTGACTTTGACACAGCATCATGATATCCAATGGGCCAACCTGGGACAAATTGATGCCACCTGTAGGACCGTGTTGACAGATGTTGGCCATGTATGTACCATACATGTCGTTCCGGTACTGCACACTTCATGTAGTTGTGCCTCATGATGATGTATGTTGGGAACTTGAGTGTGTTCAATGCCGCATATGTGGGGTGACTGACGATCTTGCTTACTTCTCCTCTGCACTGCAGGGCTCCTGCTGTCCATCAGCCATTCCCAGACCTGGCAACGATGGTGGAACGGGACAGCATCCGACGGTATCGCTTCACCAGGCAGCTGATTGAGGATTTGGCAGTGCAGTTGTCCCCACATTTGCAGCCTGGCCGGCCGTATCCTACAGCGCTGACCCCCAAGGTGAAGGTGATGGCAGCCCTACACTTCTTTGCCACCGGTACCTTCCAACATACTGTGGCGTCTGCTGGTGGGATGTCACAGACCATGTTCAGCCGTGTGCTCCGCGATTTCTTGGCGGCAATGTTGCTCTTCCTGAACCGGTACATATATTTCCCTAGACTGCGACGACTCACTGACGTGAAGAGTGACTTTTATGCCCTGGGGAGGATGCCGCATGTCATTGGCTCCATTGATGGGACACATGTGGCTTTGGTACCACCACAGGCCCAGGAGCAGGCCTACAGGAACCGCAAGCACTACCACTCGGTCAATGCACTGGTAGTGTGTCTTGCAGACATGACCATCACACACGTGTGTGCCCGTTTCCCTGGTTCAGCACACGATGCCTTTGTGATGAGGAGTAGTCGCATCCCCAGGTTGATGGCACAGATGCAGAACCAGCGTGCCTGGCTTGTCGGTGTGTACTGACTTTGTGCCATTGTGTGTGATCTGATCTGTAGTATTCCGCCCACTTTTCCAAGTCAGCTGATGTGCACTTGTCTGTCCGTAGGTGACTCGGGATACCCCAACATGCCGTGGTTGCTGACACCCCTCAGGAACCCTGTGACACCTGCCCAGATGCGCTACAATGAGGCACATGGTCGGACCAGGAGAGTGATTGAGCGGTCCTTTGGTCTCCTGAAGAGCCGCTTCCGCTGCCTGGACAAGACCGGAGGGTCCCTCCCATATGCCCCTGCGAAAGTGTGCAAGATTATCATCGTCTGCTGCATGCTCCACAACCTGGCAGTGCGGAAGGAGTTGCCTCTCATCCAGGATGACGATGACCAACATCCGCCACCTGTGGAGGATCCTGGCCTGGACCACGATGCCAGTGACGATGATGATGATGATGATGGTGATGGTGATGTCCGCACACAGCTCATCACCAACTTCTTTAGCTGAATGTGAGTATCCTGAGGTGTCATGTCAATGATGTGAGTTGGCATGATGTGTGGGTGGTGCTCTGGTGCTGTTGGAGTGTGTCCATGGGCTACTTGACAGGATGTGTGTTGCGATGTGTGGTGACAGGTGGGCTGTACTCCCCAACAGTGTTGACATGCTAACTTGGTTCTGGGTGGGTATCTTGTAACATGTATTGTGCATGAGTTTTGCTGATCTGTCCTGTACTGCATTGCTTTTGACTGTGTGTCATTTCTGTCCTTCACAGGGTACTTTCAGATTCGTTTGGTCAACTGTGTCCACCGACGACGTGATTGCACATCCAGGCTGGTAGCTGTTGTGTCCCTACAGGTGATGTGCGCCACACCCATGGACTTCCTTCCGTCTACAGTTGTTGACTGTGTGCCCGCTACCAGGTGGGGTTACCTTGCATCTGTAGTGGTTACGGCATGTTGCTACTGTGTAATAAACCTGTGCTTCACTTAGTGATGTGCGTTGTCTGTGGTCACACATTTGACTGCCATTTGCTTACTGCACCTGTGGGCTACTTGACTACAACTGGGAATGGGTGTGGTGTCTGTGCATTGCACCGTCTTCCCTGGCAACATCAGTGTAGGCAATGAGTCAGATGGCCTAGGTGTGTATGTGTTGTGTAGCCCTGGTGGTGTGTCTCCCTCATATGTGTCACGTTGCCTGTACTCACATGCCTGTGTTGTCCTTGCTGTTGCAGTTCGCATACACAGTGTAATTTTGCAGTTCATCATCCCCATAACAGCACCCACGTTGGAATCACGACAGAGGCAAGTATGGTGTATTAGTGTGTTTATTGTGATACATCTGTGTTAATAGTGCATAGGATGGATTGTGCTGTACATGAATCTTGCAATCCCAAGTTCCTAGGTGAATTGAAAGTCCAGGTAGACAGGATCCCCAGTATCGGGGCCACAGTTGTCTGACACATTGTTCCAACTTGTACTCCCCATGCAATGTGTGGGAGTAGTGTTGCCATCAACAGGGTGAACAGTCTGTGCACAAAGGCGAAAATCCAGAACAGGTTCAGGCTTCCTGGGAGTTGCGCTTGGCCATCAGCCTCTCACTTTCCCCTCCTCGGACGACCCCTCTTCTTGGGGGGGGCCCTCAAGTGCAGGCTGCTGCGGTGCAGGGGACTCTCCGCCAGAGTCCTCCTCCCTCCCTGTGGCAGTTGCAGTTTGTTCGGTACCAGATGTTGTTGGCACACAGGGAGGTGTGGACTGGTTGCTGTTCATCTGGCGGAGGCATTGTAAAATGTCCCTGTGCACCGCCGTCATCTCATGTAGTACATCCCACTTGGACTCCACGCGGGACATGTGGGAGTCCACACGTGACATGTGTGACTCCACGTGGGACATGTGGGAGTCCAAGCGGGCATGATGGGCAGCCTGCTGCTGTTTGATGTCTCTGAGGAGCCCCACTACCTGGCTGAGCTCTCCGGTGCTGGACTGGTACGCATCAGCTATGCGTACCAGTTGTGGGTCTTCATGCACACCAGCAACGTCTGCAAGCAGCGACCTCTGTCTCCCACCCCTCCCACCACCCCTGCTGACATGTGCAGTGTGTGCAGTTGCACGCACAGATAACCCTGGTCCACCTTGGGGGGGGTGGTGGTGGTGTCCATGGCCCCAGGTTGGTCCAGGGTCACTGCGCTGGTGTTGTTCCTTATTCTGTCCATGTCGGCAGGGATGGTATTCGTGGTGACAGTCGTTGGAGGGGTGGGTGCAGGGGGTGCAGCTGGTGGACCTGCTGGTGCTGCAGCTGGTGGTCCTGCTGGTGCAGCAAGTTGACTTGCACCGGATGTGCCAGGTTGTTCATCGTCCGAGGAGGACAGAGGCTGTACGACGCCAGTGAGCTCGGCATCCTCTTGAGCCTGGGACTGGGACTCCTCAGCGTCTGCTGCTGTGTCCCTATCATCACCTGTTTTTGGGAGACACAAACAATGTATTTCATGTTTCTGCAGGCATCAGTGGTTGACACACCTGACAGTTGTGACTGTGCCTCGGGGTGCGGGCCTGTACATTGTATTGTCCTAAGTCGTCACAGTCAGGGGTTGATATTGGTGTGGCACATTGTCCTGCATTATTTGGGCATTTCTATGTATTCTCTGGGGTGTGAACATGGTCTGCATTGATTGTGTTTGGTTGACAGCCAGACCTCCTTCCCACCCACCCACCCACCCAGTCAGTTATCCCACCATGGAACGTGCTTGCATTGCAGGGAGTGGAAGTTGTCTCTCAGGATGTCAGTCAGTGGTGTCCTGCTGTTTGTTGGTGCACAGTTGGCAGCAGGGCCTTGTGCTCCCCACAGCAGTAGCCAGTGTCAGCCATCTTGTGAGTCCTTCTCCACTCCCTGTGATGTGAGCATGGTTCAGGGTGGTGTTGATGGGACAGTTGTGGGGGTGAGCTATGTCTGTGACTACGACTCCCATCATGCTATTGCCTCCACCCCCTTCCCAGCATGCCCATGCTTCCTTCCTTTTGACTCTGCTTCCCTGTGGGGTGGGCTGGCTGTGCTGACAGGATGGCTGGGAGTGTTGTCCTGGCAGTTGTTTGGCTAAGAGTCCCAAGAGTGTCCCTGTGCTTTACACAACATAACCCAGGGTGGTGGTGCTTTGTGGGATCTTGTGTTAGGATGGAGGGCATTGCATTCTACCAGGTGGGTACTGTGGAGTTTGTGTTGGGGGGGGTGAGGGGAGGTGCTGGTGACTATAGTCAGTGCTGCAAGTCCCCCTTCCCACCCAGCCAGCCAGCCAGATATCCCACCATGGAACGTGCTTGCATTGCAGGGAGTGTAAGTTGTCTCTCAGGATGTCATTCAGTGGTGTCCTGCTGTTTGTTGGTGCACAGTTGCCAGCAGGGCCTTGTGCTCCCCACAGCAGTAGCCAGTGTCAGCCATCTTGTGAGTCCTTCTCCACTCCCTGTGATGTGAGCATGGTTCAGGGTGGTGTTGATGGGACAGTTGTGGGGGTGAGCAATGTCTGTGACTACGACTCCCATCATGCTATTGCCTCCACCCCCTTCCCAGCATGCCCATGCTTCCTTCCTTTTGACTCTGCTTCCCTGTGGGGTGGGCTGGCTGTGCTGACAGGATGGCTGGGAGTGTTGTCCTGGCAGTTGTTTGGCTAAGAGTCCCAAGAGTGTCCCTGTGCTTCACACAACATAACCCAGGGTGGTGGTGCTTTGTGGGATCTTGTGTTAGGATGGAGGGCATTGCATTCTACCAGGTGGGTACTGTGGAGTTTGTGTTGGGGGGGGTGAGGGGAGGTGCTGGTGACTATAGTCAGTGCTGCAAGTCCCCCTTCCCACCCAGCCAGCCAGCCAGATATCCCACCATGGAACGTGCTTGCATTGCAGGGAGTGGAAGTTGTCTCTCAGGATGTCATTCAGTGGTGTCCTGCTGTTTGTTGGTGCACAGTTGCCAGCAGGGCCTTGTGCTCCCCACAGCAGTAGCCAGTGTCAGCCATCTTGTGAGTCCTTCTCCACTCCCTGTGATGTGAGCATGGTTCAGGGTGGTGTTGATGGGACAGTTGTGGGGGTGAGCAATGTCTGTGACTACGACTCCCATCATGCTATTGCCTCCACCCCCTTCCCAGCATGCCCATGCTTCCTTCCTTTTGACTCTGCTTCCCTGTGGGGTGGGCTGGCTGTGCTGACAGGATGGCTGGGAGTGTTGTCCTGGCAGTTGTTTGGCTAAGAGTCCCAAGAGTGTCCCTGTGCTTCACACAACATAACCCAGGGTGGTGGTGCTTTGTGGGATCTTGTGTTAGGATGGAGGGCATTGCATTCTACCAGGTGGGTACTGTGGAGTTTGTGTTGGGGGGGTGAGGGGAGGTGCTGGTGACTATAGTCAGTGCTGCAAGTCCCCCTTCCCACCCAGCCAGCCAGCCAGATATCCCACCATGGAACGTGCTTGCATTGCAGGGAGTGGAAGTTGTCTCTCAGGATGTCATTCAGTGGTGTCCTGCTGTTTGTTGGTGCACAGTTGCCAGCAGGGCCTTGTGCTCCCCACAGCAGTAGCCAGTGTCAGCCATCTTGTGAGTCCTTCTCCACTCCCTGTGATGTGAGCATGGTTCAGGGTGGTGTTGATGGGACAGTTGTGGGGGTGAGCAATGTCTGTGACTACGACTCCCATCATGCTACTGCCTCCACCCCCTTCCCAGCATGCCCATGCTTCCTTCCTTTTGACTCTGCTTCCCTGTGGGGTGGGCTGGCTGTGCTGACAGGATGGCTGGGAGTGTTGTCCTGGCAGTTGTTTGGCTAAGAGTCCCAAGAGTGTCCCTGTGCTTCACACAACATAACCCAGGGTGGTGGTGCTTTGTGGGATCTTGTGTTAGGATGGAGGGCATTGCATTCTACCAGGTGGGTACTGTGGAGTTTGTGTTGGGGGGGTGAGGGGAGGTGCTGGTGACTATAGTCAGTGCTGCAAGTCCCCCTTCCCACCCAGCCAGCCAGCCAGATATCCCACCATGGAACGTGCTTGCATTGCAGGGAGTGGAAGTTGTCTCTCAGGATGTCAGTCAGTGGTGTCCTGCTGTTTGTTGGTGCACAGTTGCCAGCAGGGCCTTGTGCTCCCCACAGCAGTAGCCAGTGTCAGCCATCTTGTGAGTCCTTCTCCACTCCCTGTGATGTGAGCATGGTTCAGGGTGGTGTTGATGGGACAGTTGTGGGGGGGCAATATGTGTGACTGCGACTCCCATGATGCTATTGGCTACACTGACTTGGCCAGCATACACAGAATTCCTTCCTTTGAGTGGTCTTCACTGTGTGTTGGTGTTGTTGTGGTGGCTACATGTGTGGATGTGTTTGTTAGTTCTATTTGTGCCACTGCCTAGCTGTAGTTGTGGTTGTGTTTGTACATGTGTTGGCACGGTTGGATGTGACTTTTTTGATGGCATGTGTTGTGTTTCTCTGACTGACATACACATTTTGGGATGATTCTGTTCTGGTTGCTGTGTGATTGCTATGAGTGCATGGTTTGACTCTCCCCTTGACAGTGATGTGTGTGTGTTTTGTGGCAGTATATTGTGTACATTTGTTGTGTACTCACCAGGCTCTGGGATGTCCTCTAGTCCATATATGCTCACTGGCGGTAGGATGGCCCGCACCTTCTCCTCCCAGGGCCTGAGGTATATTGGCTTGGCAGGAGGGCCACTGCCGGTGTGTTGGCTGTTGATGTAGTCTTGCTTCAGCAGTTTCCGTACCCTCCTGCGCACGTCATACCACCTGTTCTGGATGTCGGTCTTTGTGCGCCGACATGGTGATTGGGCGTTCACCCTGTTGATGATCCTCTCCCACATCTTGGTTTTCTGCGACATGGGGGTCTGTTGGACCAATGTGCCAAACAGCTGTGGCTCTACCCTGAGGATCTCGTCTACCAGGACTTCCAATTCACAATCTAGGAACTTGTGATTCTTCTTGGGGGGCATGGTGATGGGTGGTGATGGTGAGTGATGTGTGTGTTGGTGTGCAGGTGAGGGTGTGTGAGTGTGTGTTTTGCTGGGTGTATGTGAGGTAGGTATTTGTTGGTGTGCTGATGGTGTGTGGCTTGTGTGAGGGATGAGCTGTGGGTGTGTGGTTGCTTTCTCTTGGGTGCTGGCAGTGGAATGGCATTTGCAAAGGCTCATGGTAGTGATTTGTGTCCTTTATATAGGTGGAGTTGTGGGTGTGTCTTTGTTCTCTGTCCCCACCCCCCCAGTATTTATTGGCTTGGTAATTGCTTGTTTGGCCTTTTTTTGGTTGATTTTTCCTTTGTGCTGTTTGTGTATGTTGGAAACGTTCTTGTGACCGAGTCGGACCCTGCATTGGTCTCGTACGGTGTTTTCCGTTTCGTTCACGCTGTGTTTGTGCAGTTTTGTATGCTGCGTACGCGTCGGTCGCGGTGTATTGTGTTGCTTCGGCTCGG